>JAAKBD010000508.1:0-26265 GCA_012656105.1 Phytophthora syringae | reverse complement strand
GATTCGGGTACACGACGCCTCGACTTGCCATGGCGAAGTTCACGGCCGTGACCAGCGACCACTTGTTGGCACGCATTAAATACATGATGACGAGCGTGGCCGAGCGGAAATCCCTTGCGTGCAGTGCACCAGCACGCGTCCGTGCTGCGTCCTCTTGGCGGACTCGATGAACCTGTAGGCTGCGTCAAAGTACGAGCTGATGTCCGCTTCGGGTCGGTCTTTGATGGTCACATTGAGGTACTTGACCCCGTCGTTCTCGAACGTGTTGCCCACGTCCAGACTGGCGTTCACGACGTGCGTAATGCCCAAGTGCGCCACCACCTGCTTGCTCTGCGCGTGCCACATATTGCCGAGAAAGAGGAAGCCCTCGAGGATCTCGTTCGGGTAGTTGAGGTTGTGGGTACCGCTCTTGGTGCGCGTGAGCTGGCCCGAAATCTCGTCCAGCAGCGCCGACGTGGTGTAGAACGGATACCGGTATTTGAAGGTAAGGAAACCGTCGCTCAGCCGCTTGACGCTGGTGACGAGCCCGTCTTCGATGACGAGCCGTTCGAGATTCCGCAGCCAGCTGCCGTTCTTATTTGCGTCACTGGTGTTGACGTCATCCGACTTCTTGACGGCCTCTCCGAACAGAACCACGTCTCGTAGTTTGCGCTTCTTGCTGGAGAAAGGTACCGCTGCTCCTCCAGCAGCGCGTCCATGACGTCCTCCAGGGAGCGGCAGTTGGCCACGGGGGATGGAGATGGCGGACGGGATCGAGTCGGCCTCGTACTCCTCGCGCGTGCGCGTGTCGATGAGGATCATGCCGCGCGAGGCCTGCACCTGGTTGTACAGCCAGCGGCAGTTGACTTCTCCGCGCCGCACCACGCGCTTGGTCTGCGGCTCGCAGTCCTCCGCGCGGCCGGCGGAGAGCTCGTCGCCCACCGACATGTCCAGAGTGTTGCAGGTGGAGGGCGGCGCTGCCGGCATTCGCTGCCTCGTTGGTGCTTCGGTTGAGAGGCGAATGCCAGCGCTGGGGAGCGCAGCGGCAGAGATCCGGAGCTTGAGGCGCGAGGTCTGGGTCATATAACTGCTGGCGGTTGAGACTGGACGAATGGCATAAAGCCGGGCAAGCAGCGAGATAGGATGGGCCTGGACCGGTACATGATGGGCTGGGAGGTAAACAAGGAAAAGGTGTAGCTGCTATAATGATTTGATCTGACTGTGGTTTGCGATGTACTCGGAGAATAGATATTCGGAGGTATACTAAATAATGGAGGTTGCTGGACATACAGAAAAAGCAGCCAACTCTTTGACTCTGGCTCTCGCCTTTCAAAGAAGTTACAGTTGAATTGCAAGAAGTAAAGCAACGGCATCATTGGGCAACTCTCGTCGTCGTCATGTTTGACATGGCCGCGATCACGGGGCAATCGGGCAGATTGGATGAAGGCCACCGAGAGAACGTGGTCCGAAGCCGAAGCTGTCTTCCGTCGGATAAAGGACCTTCATTCATGAAATACACATTCACGTGCTGTGGGGTTTCCTGAGAAGGGAAGTCTTGGCTGGTCCTTCCACAGCGCAAGTGGAAACGTCAACTGGCCAACTGCTCTCTGCTGTTGGCAACGCCTAGACAGAGCACATCCTTTTACCAGACGGACCTGATAACCAACAAACTTTGGCGAACAAACACGACGTTCGATCGATCATGGAGATTCCACCAGATTCGTTCTCGTGGCGTCTTATAATTAAGTGGCAACTACTGTAGCGTTGAAGTGGATCCATCACTCACATGACGTTGCACTGGCCGTCTTTGGGCTCCAGAGACATCCTGCGTAGCAGCCGCGCCGGCCGGCTGGGCAGGCACCCGCTCGCCAAAGGTCCAACTCGTCCTCCGTCACGCTGTACTTGCCGTGGAAAAGCCGGCGCTCTTCTCGCAGCAGCGCGTGCAGGAATCCTTCGTTCGGGACGACCACGCCGCGTCCGGAGCGCGTAAAGTTGAAGGCTTGCGCCAGCGACCAATGGAACGCGCGCATGACGTACAGGATCACGAGCGTCGAGGAGCGAGAAATGCCCTGCGTGCAGTGCACCAGCACCCGACACGGCTCCCCGTCTGCGGTCGAGGACTTGTGCGCCTCGGCGATGAACGCGTACGCGGCGTCGAAGAACTGGGCGATGTTCGCCTCGGGCTTGTCCGGCAACTTGACGTTAAAGTACCTGACGCCGTCCTGCTCGAAGACGTTGCCGGTATCCATCGTGGCATTGACGACGTGAGTGATCTTCAAATGCTGGACGACCTCTTTGCACTGCGCTTGCCACATGTTGCCGAGGAAGAGGAAGTTGTCGACGATCTCGTTCGGATACGCGACCTGGTGCTTGCCACTCTGCAAGACGCCGTCGGCCACGAGGCCCAGCGTCGTGTAGAACGGGTAGCGCACGTAGAAGGCCAAGAAGCCGTCGCACAGGCCCTTGACACTGGCTGCTAGCCCGTCGTCAACGAGGAACTGCTCCAGTCGGTGCAGCCACGAGTGCGGGTTGGCCACGCCCTCAGCGTCGCCGAAGAGCAGCAGGTCGCGCAGCGAGCGCTTGCAGACCGACAGCCCCAGGTTCTCGGTGTAGTCGGCTATGCTGGCGTTGTCGTCATTGGGGGCGGGATGTTGACGGCTCCCAGCACGGTGTTGCCCAGGAACTGCTCGCGCGGCAGTCGACGAGGAGCCCCCACGTGGATGTTGTTGAACAGCCAGCGACTGTCCACCTGGCGCTTGATCAGCGAGCGCTTCTTGCAGAGCGGCTTGGGCGCCGGCGCCACTTGCACTAATTGCGGCTCCCCATGGGGTGTCAGGAGGAATCGGAGAGTGCCTCTTGGCCACCAAGAGCGACTTGAGTGGCACTATCGATCCAATACCGAAATGCCATTTCAAAATGGCGGGTTCCGATTGGCCCGCGGGAATCAAAGAGCGGGTCCAAATACCTGGGAGGAAGCATATCCCATGGAAACCGGTGTATCGTCTTTGACGAGGGCGAGCCAACTCATGCTTGAGTAGACCTGTCAACAATTGACGCGCGCTTTTATTTCAGCTAGCCGGAGCACCGGTAGAGCCGTTTGCGACTTTCTCAGAGGGCTCAACGGAAAACCACTGGCGGGGATGCAAGCAATCCCACACTCGGAGGCGGCTATGCGAGGCACTCCATCAGCACACGTTGAAGGCAACTGGGCGCGTGGCCTGCGTTCGAGACACCGCTCACGCACCAGAAGTGGTAGCCATCGAGCCGGAGATCAGGCATGGGCTTTGGTCCGTCTACAAACCTGCCACGTCACATGTGGACGTGCATAGACGACCAGCGAGATCCCGCGCAACTGGGAGACCTCCATCATGCACAAGCTGCCGCGATGACGGAGCGCTGTTGGCTGGAGGTTGTGCGCTGTAGCTGCTTGGGCTGGTGGGCATGAATCACGATGGTCGAGGTGGCGGAGTTCTTCTCGTGCGGCGTGCGACTACGCGCAGGCCAACTACTTCTCACCTTGTAGTCAAACGCTTGCCCGTCCTGCACCACGGGTCCCGCTTCAGGTTGAAGTTCAGCAGCTCACCAGCGGGACTTCACAGCTGCATCCCCGATGGTTTTCGCAGACGGTGACCCGCATCATGTCCGCCTCCTTCAGACCGGCCAACCAAAACTGCAACGTTGACTTATCCAGCGTCGCGCACTGCCCTACAGTAGTATCATCCGACGGGAACTCGTAGAGTGGCAACACAGCCGAACATGCAAAATCTTATAAGATCCGTTGCGGAAGCGTATTCGGCTCCACCATGTAGCGCCCACTTCGTGAGCTGCAGTTACTGCACCAGCACGCTGCTTCTGAAGCGCATGCTCGCCCTTGGTAATCTCACCGGTCGCTACACGTTGGCAAAGCTCTGGCGCAGCAGGATAGCATCCTTGCTCGAGTTCCTCCGTGGACACGAGCGTCCGTGTTCAAGATGAACTGCAATGGACACGCTTTTAAGCTTGTTTAACACTGTGGCACGTACGTCACCAGCGTCGACTATGACTGAGCAGTTCGTCGGCGACAGACTCCTCCAGCCAGAAAAACTTCTTTGGCAGGTTGCACTAGCTTGGCGATTTTCGCCACTTCAACACCCCTGATTGGTCAAAACCGTCCTCCTCCTCATTGGCCAAAACCCATCCGCCACTCCCATCGCCACTTATAATACCCCCAAGCAAGGAACAGGACGGCCCTCATGTCTGCGCCTCCATCGCCTGCGCCGGCCGCTTCCCCGCCCCCGCGCGAGCCCTGCTGCATCTGCATGGAGGTGACCGACTACCAGGGACGCTGCTCGTCCAGTGCCGACGCTGCGCCATCCACGTGCACGTCAAGTGCTACGGCCGCAGCATCTCCGCCAGCTCCGCGTCCGCGTGGCTCTGCGAAGCCTGCGAGCACGTCTCCCGCCAGCCCAGCAACAAACCTACCCCGCAGTGCGCCGTGTGTCCCGTGGCGGGCGGCGCGCTGCGCCTCACGGCCCAGAGCGACGTCTGGTGCCACGTGCTGTGCGTCAACTGGATCCCAGAGCTCTCGCACAGCCTCGCGGGCGCCATGGACGAGGCCGTGGACATCTCCCTATTGGACAAAAGTCGCAGCTCGTTGCGCTGCATCATCTGCACCCAACGCGGCGGCTGCATCCAATGCGTGAGCGGCCGCTGCGCCAAAGCGTTCCACGTGCTGTGCGCCTTCCGCGCGCCTTCCAGTCTGCTCTTCACAGGCTACAACATGAACAACCAGCAGGTGTATCACTGCAAGACGCACCTGTACGACGTGAGCACCACAAGATACGCGATGGAGGACAATTCCTGGAGAAAGCTGCGGGACAAACAAGAGATCGAAGAGCGCCACCCAGTTACGACCGAGATGAAGTGCAGATTTTGCAGCAACCGAGTGAGCGCAGCCACGAAAGACACCCACGAGACCCAGTGTCTGTTGAGTCTGCTGGCTAGAAACGACGCGCAGAAGAGGAAGAAGGAGCTGGCAAGGCTGGGAGCGAAGCCTGTGGAGATCTCGTACAAATTTGCGAAATCTCCGTCCAAGAAGAACGGCAAGTCACGAAGCAAAAGCAGTCCACGGAGAAGGTCGGACTCGACGAATGGCAAGTATAAACGGGAGGCGACGCCTATGAGGGAGTGTCCAGAGTGTGGAGAATCCGTGCGCGAGACCCTCATGATGGGCCATTTAAGGAATAGCTGTCCGAAAAGCCCGCATGCGTTGAAGCGCATGAGTAAGATGATGAACGGAGCGCAGGAGGAGGAAACCGCGGATTTGACGGACGTTTTGTTCGCGTCGTGGCCCGGACAGAACAGCGGCGCGCCGATGGACTCGACGTACTTTTGGAAGCTTGTCGAGGCGAATTGTTTTAGCAGCAAAGTGCTGGAGAAGAAGCGCATGGAACAGTTGTCCAAGAATTTATGTGGTGTGAAGCTGGATACGTTAGCTAAGCCCACGCGGCGGCGGCCTTTGCAAGTGTCTGAAATTCACTGTCGCGACACGTTGCGGCTAGAGCGAAATGGACAAAACTTGAACGAGCCGCTCACACTCCAGAAGGTGGTGCACAAGTGCGATTATCTCATGCGATCGAGTCACTGTCGTTGTCTGAGCGACCCGCTCGCCGAACCGTTAATTGAAATCTGTCATAATTCCGAGTGTACGAGGCCAGCTATCGAGCCGCCCCCACCACTGCCATCTCTGGAAAGGTCCATGAAGACACAGAAGCGCACATTCGCGTGCTATTTAAGAACGGAGAAGACACGACAGTTGATTGTAACTACTCGATGCGTGTTGCGCCGAGCAACCCTGTCATGAATCAGCATACGACGGATAATAGGGCGGTTGCTAGCAGTTTCCAGCATGACGCCGTATCGACGTTGATCGGATTTGACATGCAGACGAACAAAGTTATCCTAGAGAAGGAGCAATGCCTCATGATTTCTCTTGATGCCTGTGACCAAGTGGACAGCACGCCAGTGAAGGAACGTCCAGAGAACACATCTCAAGTACCAGCGGTTCCCGTGGCTACAACTGCGTCTGCCAACCTCGCCCTGGCCGATGAATACACGCCTGCGATCAACCTGCTCATAGAGCACCTTCAGGATGCGACCGAGCGAAATCGCTTTCGAATTCGCACACTACACAAGAAGCTGCGAAGGAAGGAGGCCGACGAAGAACAATTCCAGCTGTCGGCGCAGATTACCGACCAGTACTATCGCGAGTTTGCGTCTTGGAAGCGACTATGCTCGAGTCTATTAATCGGGTACAAGAGTAGCCGTGACCAACTTGCAGAAGACGATAAGAAGGCAGTCGAAAGTGACGAACAGGAGGGGTCTACAGAAGATGAGGACGACGCAGTTGATGACGGCACCTGCGTCGTGTGCTTCGATGGACAGTCTCCTGAAACCAATCCGATTGTTTTCTGCGATCGATGCGAGCTGGCAGTCCACCAGCGCTGCTACGGACTTGCCAAGGTTCCTAGCAGCGAATTTATTTGCGACCGCTGCCGAGCGACACGGGAAGGACTCGACCCGGCAAATTCCGTTTTCTGTCAGCTCTGTTCCTTGGGTGATGGTGCATTCAAACGGACCATTGACGGGAAGTGGGTTCACATCGTCTGCGCTCTGTGGTGTCCGAAAGTATGGATTGGCAACCTTTTCGACCTGTCTGATATTAATTTGGTAGGAACAACGAACCAAGTGCGGTTTGCGAACTCCGTTGAAGAAATCGACGCTCGCATCAAGCAAGCATCGGGTGGGCAACAAATTGCTCCGAAGAGTGGCGATGACCCAGAAGTGCCTGCCCTTGAATTGGGTAGTCTTTGTGTGCACTGCAGGGTAGCCTGTGGCCGAACGGTCCAGTGCTGCCATCCAGGGTGCTCTACGTCTTTCCATCCACTCTGCGGCTGGTATGACGGACTGCCTATGATGATTTCTCTCGGGGATGAGCGGTACATGTATGCTGGCGGCGGGGCTGGATTAAACTTTCAGATGCACTGCTCAAAGCATTTGCCCGACTACTATCCCGCATCGGAGCACCTTGCTCAGCGCCGCCGCCGAACACGATTCCGGATCGACTCGTATTTTGTTATGCGGAACAAAGATAACTACAGTGCTGGAGCGAAAAAGCAAGCTGATGCTGAATCGTCGTTGCTGTCTGGATCGATTGTGCAGGCCGTGCTTTCGGCAGAGAACAAGATCACAGCAACCGAACATGATCCTTATGTGACAGATTGGACGGACATGACGGTTTGCTCTGCATGCTTTGAGTATTGCGCGCCTGTGGTTGGGGAGCTTACGGACGTAAACATGCTCCATCGAAGGCAGTTTATGATTCGTTGCCAGTACTGCAACGTCTACATCCACCCGGAATGCTGCATTTCCGACATTGGCTCGTCCGCTGCAATATTTCGGAGCAATTGGATCTGCGAGAAATGCACACAAACCGGCGGTAAGGAGTCACCCGAGTGCATTGTGTGCGCGAAGGCAACAGATTACTTGATGCCTTGCGTTGATCCGCCCGTTGCGGCCAACCACTCGAGTTTTCAGGCTTCCAGTTCGAAGTCAACAAATTCGGCAATTCGGCCAGCTCCCAATGGAGGCCAACTACTATGGTTGAAAGCTCATCAGGACATGCAGCGGCAACAGCAAGGCCAGGCTAACGAAAACAGCAGCCAACAGACACAGGTGAGCAACGGGGTAGCACACCCTCCTGCGTCGAACCGGTGGATCCACGTTTACTGCAGTAAATGGCAGAAGACAAAAACCGTCAAGAGGCATCACATGCTGTGTGCATACCCTCCGACGCTGAAGTCTGAAGGGATGTCGACGCGGTGCGAACTGTGCGATGAGAAGGAAGGCGCGCTTGCGAATTGTGCTCAGTGTTCCCGGCGATTCCACCCGATTTGCGCGGCACAGAAGAAGCTGTACTGCGCTCGCTCGAATCGAACGGAGTGGAAATTTTATTGTGAGGATCACCCGCCAGTGGATGCCGCTTTCGATGTGAACCGTCAGACCTGGATCACTCAAGAAATATTAAGCCATCTACAAGATTTACGTCGCTCGCTTGAGCGTGGACGGATGCTGCTGGAAATGTCCCGGCAGCGTGATCGCCAACAGAGGCGTCTGCTGACCTTTGCCGGCTGCCGCTTATGGAGGCATCGATCGAAGTGGTCTTGAAAAAGCGCCCATCCGCTCAGATGAAAGAGGTATATCACCAGCTTACTGGAGACGTATTGACGGACGTGCCGCATCATCGCAAGGTGGCAATTCCTACACCACCACGAAACCGTGTCAGAAGCAGTCCGCGCGCTGCATCTGGAAGTCGCTCCCGTCCAGCGAAACGTGCGGCCACGCCATCTACCCCAGAGAGAAGCTCAAAACGCCGACGAACACGCTCCGATGCTGATGGGGTTGATAGTGCCCCCACTGAGCGTAGTTCTCGCCGCAGTTCTCGACGGAAATCACCGCGTAACAACCAACCCGATTCGGAGGATGAAGACATGGGTATGAGTGACGACGATGCAGAAAAGGATGAGGTGGAGGCTCAGAAGAAATTATGGGCAAGCCTCAAAGTACCGGAGGATGTTGAAGACTTTGATCTTGTCATTGCTGAAGAATACCCGGGATTAGTGGTACGTATTTGACAACTGAGAACGCCATTTTACCCACTAACCCATTTCTCCTGCTGTATTTCCTTTTGAGCAGGATTAGTCTTATCAATACTGAGGAATCGTCCGGTAAGGCAACCCTGCAGCCTAATATTTTTAGAAATACATCGCGGTATTTGCAGATGTTGACGTTGTTGAGCGCTGCAGATCAGGCAGGTGCTTCGTAGCATTATGAGCGAAGTCGAGGTGGTAGCACATGAGGGAGACATGCAGCCGAGCAGCTGTGACGGATTGACTGGCGCTTTTGACAGTACTGTGCCTTCTACAGCTGCTTCGACGACGGAAACGATAGACAGCGGAGAGGAAGTTCGTTGCTGCGATGAGTGGGAATTGTTTTCGGATACTGATCAGCGCGATGCCTCCGGTGGTGAAGTCTCTGTGGACGATAGCGACGAGGAAATTGATCCGTTGGCGTCTAACTGTGTGGATACTGACCTCCGCCTAACCCCGCACAACTTGACATTGAATCAGCAATTGTTCTGGAAAGATCTCGGCGGGACGACACCGATAGACAGGAATCTGCCTCACATAGTGATGAGCATGGCCTCCAAGCATTGCCCTGTACCTCTGACGGCATCAGTGACAAAGAGCTTGTCCACGACCCAGTCGCTGAAGAAGAGAGACCAATTTCTCAAAGTGAACCGAGCGCAGACGCGAGCATTCATCGTCGAATCCAAGTTTTTGTTCGTGTCCGCCCACCTCTGGATAATGAAGGCAAGGTCGTCGTCACCGCAGGGGAAACGGAGGGAACAAGTTTGTGCGTACAAACAACAACTTCACAAGGAAGTATCAGTATCGTGACGCAGTGTAGATTTGATCGGGTGTTCATGGGCGCCGCAACGCAAGAAAGTGTTTTCGCTGCGGTTGAACCGAGCGTGCAGGCCTGTCTGGAAGGGTACAACGCCACCGTATTCGGGTATGGGCAAACTGGGACAGGAAAAACGCACACGCTTTTCGGCCGTGATTTAGGTGCATCCAACGACCACAATACATGTGAAGGAGGAGTTGAACAGGAGAGCGATTCATCTCGAATGGTCAAATCGTCTTGGGGAATTGTTCCTCGTACCCTGAGCTATCTGCTAGACCAAGCAGCAGTTTTGAAGCAGAAAGATTGTCAAGTCGAGCTTCACCTCAGCTTCCTGCAGATCTACAACGACCGTCTTTTGATCTCCTCACTGACCGTATGCGGCAAAAACTCCTCATCCGAGAACAACCTACGCTGGATGGCACGACGAGTGTTACGGTTCAAGGTTTGACCAGCGAGCGGATAACATCGTTCTCGAACGCCATGCGGATAATTCACCAGGCCCACACCAACCGAAGTGTACGCGAAACAGAAGCGAATTTATCCAGTAGCAGAAGTCATGCGATCGTGCAGCTCCATGTTACGACACAATGTCCCACGGCTACCGGTAGTGGGGACGGCAGAGTCCTGCGAAAAGCTCGCTTAAACTTGGTGGATCTAGCGGGGTCGGAGAAGTGGAATACAGACGTGGAAATGGAGGATTCGCATTCACAGGAGCTCAAGAACATCAATACCAGTCTGTCCGCGCTGGGAACTGCATTGCAGCCCTCGGAGAGGCCGGCAGAAAACATATTCCGTACCGCGATTCAACTTTGACGCGTGTTTTGCAGGACTCGTTTGGTGGCAACACGCAGTCCTGCCTCATTGCGACGGTGAATGCCACACAGCAGAGTTGCGACGAGACGATTCGCACTCTGCAATTTGCAGATCGAGCGAGGTCTGTGATGCAAACGACTCGTGTGAACGAGGTGGCGGATGGGTCTACAGAGTTGTTGATGGCGAAAATACAGATCGTGAAACTACGTGAACGATTAGAAAGCGAACAGCGGAGGCGGCACGAAACCCGTTTGAAGGAACACCAGGCGATGCAGCGAGAATTTCAGGACAAACTGAAGGCGAAAGACAAAGAGATCACGAAGCTGACGAGGGATAATGCAGTTTTTCAGAAATGGAGAGAGGAGGACGTGCAGAAAATCAGGACTCTTGAAAGTCGCGTGAAGGACTTGGAACGCCAAATCGACGTGAACGAGAACAGGAACAATGAGATATTAACGGACGCTGCCACCAGCAATCCAGCTCAGTTACCTACCGGTAGGCGTCAGGGTGCGACCCTGCGTCGATTGCCATGGCGAAGCCTACCGTTGTGCAGAAAACTCGATCACGAACTAACCTCATCCGAGCGGGAAGCGACAATAGTTCCGCTGCTAGAACGTACAAGCAAGTGCTAGAGCGATACACTCTTGGGGCTAACAAAGACCAGCTACTCAAAGCCACTCAGAACACACTCGACCAGACCAAGACACAGGAACCAACGTGCGATGAAACCAACCAGCTTGAAGAGCAGACTCTGGTTTACATACGAGCTCTCCGATGAAATTAAAGCCTCAACGGGAAACTGGTGCCGACGATAGTCAAGCTAATGGGTCACATGGTGCTAGACTCACCGTGACACGATACCCAAGCTCTGGATTGTGCGTGTCTCCTATCGCCGCAGCTGTGCCATCAAGCACTAACAACTCTTGGGTATATTCCAACGTTGCAGCTAGCATGGCGAGCTTCAATAGCGAGTTGACTTCGTCTGCGCTGTCCAAGTCAACCCCAGCAATGATGACGCATAAGCGAGAGAGCAGCGACAAGCACCACGATCCACGGTCTCCAAAGCCCGCACCTGCTTCTGCTTGGAAGCAGGAATCATTAAACAACGGCAGTAGTCTCAGCTCTAGTTTCCTCCTACGTGCGTCAGCGACCAATGGAAGGACGACCGAGCCATGTCAGAAACACAAGCTAGCGGGTTGCATGTTATGCTCCGTGAACGAAAGTTTTCAGTCGATCCAAGCAGCTCCAGCTCGTCAACCGAATGTGGCAATAGTGAGCTCTATGACCAAACTGAACGAGCCGTCTCGTAAGACTCAAGACGGACCCTGCGAGCGGCATCAATTGCTACGCTGCTTCATTTGCACTAAAGGGGTGTCAGCAGCTCCAGTGATTTTCAAGTGGCAACAACATCAAGTTCGACGTCTGCGTCCTCAATGTACAGTTATAGTAGTACAACAGCGAGCACTGTACGTGGCAGCAACCGCAGCTACCAGAGTACTGAAGCCCAGTCCAAATGCGCCCTCCACGCGCTCGCCAACTGTATTTTGTGTGCTGGGGTCAAGGCGATGACCCGAAAAGTGGCGGTCCCGACGCCCCAACCTTCTCCAGCGAAATCGGTTGCCATGTTTAATGTAAGAAGTGGAGACGCACGCGCTGACGATCGATATCGACGATACACCCTCGACGAGCGGATACTTAACTATGAAGCACGGGCAAAGCAGGCAACGAATGAATGGTGACACAAAGTGCAATCTTGCCGCGGGCGGATATGATCGCCACAGCTCTCATGATATTACGATCGTTTAATGTGGAAGCTTCGCACCTTCAAACTAAGCTAGAAAAAGACAAGAGGATCGATGCTCTCATGTGCGGCATTTTGGACATACTAGTAGTAGTATTTTTGTCAAAGCATTCTACTGGTAGAGTTATTCTGTTTTAATGTTGTAGTACTACTACGTCATGCGTCATGATTAAGTACGTTTTTACATCTTAAAACTCAACAGGCCTACAAACTTCCGACCACATCCACCCATACTGAAATCAAGCCAGATGTAACGAAATGATTGAAACTTTACAGTGTCTTGCTGTCCTGGGAGGGACTTGGTGGACACTAGCGTTGTTGTGAGAGCTCCACGCGGTTGCCTTTCAGTTCCAAATTCACCAAGAGATGCCTGCGTGGCTAAGCGACGAAGAGAGAGGGCACGTTCGAGGCTTGCGAGAAGGAGGGCTCTCGGTTCGAGCCATTGCAAAGAGAGTTAAGAGGTCACGGGATATGTGTGCTGGACTGGCCCGCTCTCAACCCCATTGAGAACCTGTGGGCCATTCTGGCTCGTAAAGTCTACCCGAACGGTCGCCAGTACTCTAGTGTAGGAGAACTAACAGACGCTATCCTTGCCGCATGGGATAGTATCGATCAAGCTACACTAGTAAAGCTTATTGATTCAATGCCTCGACGCTGCATTGTAGTGATCGAGAAGAAGGGGTAAGATGAATATTAATGCAATCATTTCGTTACATCTTTCTTGAATTCAGTATGGGTGGATGTGGTCGGAAGTTTGGACCACTTGCCCAAACGGTTTATTGTATGGGAGCTACCCGACAAACCGCAAAACTGCAGCTGTTAGCACATCTGGCGTGATCTTTACCACTTACAAATAACATATCAAAACCGCAGCCGCGTATCTGTAGAATTGACTGAGCGACAATCAAAAGTGTGGGTGGCCGGATCAGGACTGTATGGTGTCCGTTCCGTCTGTAACGAACATCACCTTTGGCTATTTTCGGCCGATTAACGCTGATTGGCTAAAATGCTGCCGAGCGAGCGAGGCGGCCCCGATTGGCTAAAACTCTGCCGAGCGCAGCGAAGGCGGCTACCAAGGCCTCTGTGCTTTGCGGGACCGAAGGGCCCGCCCGTGCCTCCCTTCACCAACTAACACGGAGAGTAGTGCAGCGAGCCCCTGCGAGCGGAACGGGTCCGTTGACTACCGGAGCGTAGCGTAGGTAGCTTAACTAACTTAACTATCAAACACTCACCGACGCGTAGCGGCGGCACTATGCGTCAAATCAGGGGCGTTCTTATTTTCCCGCTCCCAGCTCCCGGGACAAAATAACAAAATCTGATTGGCCGACCCGATTCATGGTGCACGGCCGCTAGTCCCACGACCGTCCCACTCCCGAGTTTATTTCGCGTCGTCGGGAGCGGGACTGAGTGGTGGGAGACCAAAGAACCACAGCACGAGCCAAGCACCACATCACAAGCCACGCACCCAGCACGAGAAGCAACCATGGAGGAGCTGGACCGCGTTGAAGGTGCAATGCAAACCTACATGACGTGGGGGCCAACGCTCTACGCACGGAGTGTCGCCGTTTGAAGACTACCCCGGCGTCGCTGAATAAAGCCGCGTATTTGACTGCTCTTCGAGCCTCGCTAGTTGTGCAAGAGACCATCAGAGCCACGGACGTAGTTCAAGATCCCTTCCAGCAGGGCGTGGGGCATCAAAGAACAGTGGAATGTATGTTTAGGCTTCTGAATGTTCTTTTCTCCGATGTACACAGCGAGCGCCTTGCAAGCTTAGGGGATCTCGCCAGTCGTGAAGCTCTGGACACCCGCGCGATTGGCAGCGGCTCCGTTATGTGGCAGTGCGTGACGGCTGATTATAACGATGAAGACAACGAGAGCTTCAACGCTTTGCATCACATGAAGAACGAGTTTAGCAGTATCGACGCAGCTAACTTCCGCCAGCATGACAGTGCAAAGCTTTGGGCGATGTGGAAACTTGTGACGAGCAAGTATCGTGAGGTATTCGCTAATTTTACCAAGTCTGGAAACCACAAGCCTTTCGAGACGTTTCATGGCGGGCGCATGGACGTCTATTACCTGCATTTGCTGACCATGATCACGCGCCCCAACCTCCACCAGTGCGTTATTCACCTCCTACCAGAATACATCGCTTGTGATTCAATGGAGGCCAGCTCACCTGCAAAACCGATTGTTGCGAAACCAGCGCAAGGGCGTAGCGATACGTGGGGTACAGTATGTACTAGAATTATTGAGTACTTTACTGACGCGTTCTTGTTTTTATCTACGGTTTCCTATAGGTAAACGATCGGATGCTGTAGTTGACGTTCTAAGAGAGCTCATAACTAATGAAGAGAGGACGCTATTAACGAAGCGCCAGATCGCGTTTTTTGACGAAAGCATTGCGCTGAAGCGCCAGAAGGATTCACGCAGCAAGGAGGAGCACGACGTCGCCATGCGCGCGGCTGCTGTGCTTGAGAAAAAATAGCGTTGAGTTGCTGATCAGCTTGCAACGATCGGTGAGCGACATGAGATGTGCTCTTGCTGAGCTTATGAAGGCCGGGCAACACCAAGACGAGGACGAGGTTGCAGATCTCCAGTGCTGTATTGCCAAGCTCCGCAGCGAGATGGCTGCCTACCTGTAAACGAGATTACAGGTGGATGTATGCCTGTAGCAGATAGCAGGGCAAAAAAACGAGTTGTTGACAGCAGAGATTAACCGAGCAAATCCTAAAAACAATCAGCTACCTCATTCTGTCTTTATGTTCGTTGAGTTACTGATTCGGGTTGCCGTAGGCAATGTTGAAGTGGTAAAATCTTGAAGTGGTAACATGTCAGGATGTTTGGATACGCGAATCTTGGGGGTGTTTTGGATGATGTTCCAGCTCGGTCGGCGATGTCCTTGCGACCGGATATACTTGCAGATCTCGCGTCGGAGGACACTGGTTCTTGGTGCTCTCCTCGTGATTTCAATACTGGAGGGAATGTACCCGAGGGCGCGAGCTCCGTCTTGAGGCTGCATAAAAATACGCTCGACTTCGACGCTGCCGTATCCATTTTCTCGACTGTTGATACAGAAATTGTGAAGGCGCATTATTGTATGGACTACTGTAGGTACATGTTGTAAGGAAACTTCAAGAGGCTTTTTCAGTATACGCCACTTTGTAACCATGAGTCCAAATGCTTGTTCGATCCGAATACGTAACTGACTAACAAAGAAATTAAAGGTATCTTTACTTTCATTCATTCCATCAGCAGCCGTATACGGGGTTAGCATTCCTTCTGTAGGTATATACGCGTTATCTCCCACTAGATAGACGCCAAGTGGAAGATTAGCACAAACTTTATGTAAGGATGATAATTGAAAGGCACGCACATCATTAGTGCCACCGGGACACTTAATAGAAAAAGATGTAAAACGAGATAGATGATCGCATGAAGCCTGCACATTAATACCATAACAATGATAGTGCCCAGAAAAATAAGAGGTTACGTGAGCTGCTTCACGTTTAGTTGGAGTTTTTATTCTACACAACCAGCCATCCACAGCTCCAACACAACCTCGCAATAGCCCATCGATACTTTTGGTAGCAAAAGCATCACATTGTGCTTTCATTTCATCTCTCGTTTTAGGAAACCTAATAGCTAACTCCTCACATGCAAGTAACGCAGACATACCAGCATTTACATAACGAAAAATGTAGGCACAGTCATCAAAGCAATTGCTGAAATGTCATCGTAGGAGCCACCAGCTAGCCAACGAAGCATACAATGCAAAACGATTTCAACACGAACAGTAGAGTAAGGATGCAAAACACGTAGCTGAGGCTCTAGCAAACTGCCTAACTGGCTGAATGCCTCAAAGCTCATTCGGTACCGACGCTGGAATCGTCCAGGGCGTGCCAGTACTTCAGAAATGTACTTACTCCACAGGAAAGGAGGGCCCATACACTTTTCACTACGTTCGTTCATACCATCCATATACACTAAAGCCCACACACTTACCAGCTCCGTGTACTCATCCGCCATGTGATCGCAATGCATTAGTACTTGCCTCGACATACTGTCTACCTCCGTCGTATCTGTAAATGATGGGTGGTGGCGCATTCACAAATGAAATATGTTGTAGGATGGGCTTATGATTATTAGTAAGTTATGTGGGTAACATAAATTCCCAACTTTTCGTTCTTATTTTGGGAGATTGGGATATTTTTTCCGGAATTCGTCCCGGGAACTTAAGAACGGCCCTCAACCGAAATTGACGTTGAAGTTTTCATCACCTTCAAACAGCCGCATCACTTCGAGGAGCTCATTTCACCTTTTGCCACCTACTGCCCAAGTCTCTCCCAGCCATGAACGACGCCCCATGGGACTCGCTCGTACCTGCCAGGCTTCGGCAACGACTTCTGCTCCGAGGCGCTGGCCGACGCTCTCCCAAGGGCCAAAACAATCCTCAAAAAGTCGAATTCCGCTCTCCACTTTTACCATCGACAAGTCGTCGTCCCCTTAATTAAATTCTAATGCCAATTCAGTGTCCGTACGGATTGTACGCCGAGCAGCTCTCAGGGACGGCGTTCACACTGCCACGCCACAAGAACCAGCGCAGGTGCCACACAAAACTGATGACAATTGTGGTGAATTTTACTAAATTTTAGCTTTGTTTCGGTCCTTTTGGAAGCTGGTTGTACCGGATTCTGCCGCCCGTGGTGCACGAGAAGTACCAGGAGACGGAGCAGCCGTTCATCAAGGCGGACTTTGCCCAGCAGAAGTTGACGCCGCAGCAGATGCGGTGGAAGCCCATGCCGCTCCCCAAGGACTCGGAGAGGGTGGACTTTGTGGACGGAATACGCACGATCGGGGGAGCGGGAGACCCGACGATGAAAGCGGGCATGGCCATCCACATGTACGCGGCCAACAAATCCATGGCAGACAAGTGCTTTTACAACTCGGACGGTGACTTTTTGATTGGTAATTTGGTACAAATGTCCTGTTGTGTTACTGGGAAAGCACGAGAGTTGACGGTTCTCTTTCGTTTTCTAGTCCCGCAGATTGGCGTGCTGAAGGTTACGACCGAGTTTGGCCGACTGAAGGTGTCGCCGCATGAGATTTGCGTCATTCAGGTACGTTGCTCGTGCATTTGGGGAGAATCGTGGATTAGGACTGACTTCTGTCTTATGTAGCGTGGGATTCGCTTTTCGGTCGAGCTGGATGAGCCGTCGCGTGGCTACATTCTGGAGGTGTACAACCGCCACTTTGTCCTTCCTGACCTTGGGCCCATCGGAGCCAATGGACTCGCTAACCCGCGAGATTTCGAGCACCCGACTGCTGCGTACGAGGATCGCGAGTGCGAGTACCTGGTCGTCAACAAGGTAAGCGCTTGATCCATCGCTTAGAAGTCGAAAGTTATGGGGTCTAACCTCGATTGGCGTCTGTAGTTTGGCGGTCAAATGTTTTCAGCTCGCATGGCCTTCTCGCCGTTCAACGTGGTCGCGTGGCATGGCAATTATGTTCCGTGCAAATACAACTTGGACAACTTCTGCACGATGAATGCTGTGAGCTTCGACCACCCGGTTCGTATTATTTTTTCTGCTTCACTTTACACCCTTGCCACAGTTTTTCGATCACTACATGTACATGTAGTTGGTAAACTGACTTTTATTGCTGCTCTCGCAGGATCCCTCCATTTATTGTGTTCTCACGTGCCAAACTGACGAGCCGGGCAATGCGGTGGCTGACTTCGTCATTTTCCCGCCGCGATGGATGGTACGTGAATGAGAAAGAAGCCCACCATCCGCCCCATTGAGCCTATTTTCTAACGATACGTGTGCAGGTTCAAGACCACACATTCCGCCCACCATACTTCCATCGCAACTGCATGAGCGAGTATATGGGAATGATTTACGGCAGCTACGACGCCAAAAAGGGTGGCGAGGACGGGTTTGCTCCAGGAGGTGCTTCGCTTCACAGTGTCGATACTCCACATGGTCCAGATGCAGCGACGTTTCTCGCAGCTTCCAACGCGGAACTGAAGCCAGAAAAGTTTGAAGGAGGGCTCGCGTTCATGTTTGAGACCACGTACCTCGTCAAGTTGACGGACTACGCTCTTGGCTGCGACCACAACGATCAAAACTACTGGAAGTGCTGGCAGCAAATGCCAAAACTTTTCAATCCCAACCAGATTTAAGCTGACTGTGCATGGGTTAATGAAACTAGTTTGTCTGACTTTATATACGGCCTAGGAATCTCTTTGCATGACAAGTGCCGCACCAGCCAGCACCCACTTCGCCTTGGGGTGGATCGTGTTCAGTGTAGCAAGGAACACGTACGTTGGTCCTCGAAGCGTTGTCTGATACACAGGACAGTCAAAGACATCTTTGGCACGCCGGAAGTGCCCCACTGCTGTGGCCTCCCATTTACTGTCAATCACCACGGCTCGTGCATAGATGACAGGTGCAGACGGTAGAAGTTCCTTTGGCATTGGGTCCACTAGGTGGCCACCGCACGAAATCGAGTCCACCTCGTATGAAAATGGTGAAGTCTTGTCGCCGTCTTTCATCGGAAACTCCCATCGCGCGCCGTCCATGAACAAACCGTGAATGTATGAGCCCATTTCAGGGTATGACTCGGCCCTCCGCATCAATAATGGGTGTAACATGAGTCTCAATCGCCATGGAGTCCAGTGGGATTCCGTGTGTTCGAGCCGTACACTGTTTGATCGCTGTGAGGAAGGCGGTGGGGTTGAATAGACCGGAAATCCACATTGAATACGGAAGGCGGAACTCGCTTGTCCAATTGGATAGGAACTGGACGCGCTCTAGTAGATCAGCAAACCACAACGATAACGACTTGCGGGACCACCACGCATATCTCTCCCAAGAGCACATATGCAGCATATTGCGGCCAGGAACTTGGTTAATTGAAAGAGCCTCCATCAGGTCCTCCATCGGCTCTGTCATGTTCAACGTGCCCTGAATCCCCTTTGTGAGCTCGACGAGACTGGTCTGGATCTCGTGGAGTAGCGTGTGCATGCGAGTAGCTTCTTGTAAAGCAACTACAACATAAGGAGACTGATCTGTCGTCAGCAGTGGTTCCGCCTTGGCTTGTAAGTCTGCAAGATCAATTTCGGGCGGGAGCTTTTCCAGCAATTCTTCAATAACTGCATACACTTGGGCATTCTCTTTTGCCAGCTCAGAAGCTGCCGTTTGCGCAGTTTTAGCAGCTGAGCCATCGCTTGAAGTTGATGACGCTCCTGAAGGCTGAAAGTTCGCAATTGTTGCGAATAGCTCATTAGACGCGTCGACGAGGTACCCCACTTCCGCGTTTGGATGCAATCCGTACACCGTTGGGGACTCACTTGGCAACTGTGTCTCGATATACTCCACGTACTTGGTGTAGCTGAAGGTAACTGGATCGGGGCACTTAAACCCTACAGTGAGTTCTTTGCCTTTCAAAATTTCCTTTGTGAAGACTTCGTTCAGGTACGTGTTGTTGGTGATGCGGTCCCAGTGATCCGTTATATGACCCCGTACATAATTTCTCCAAAGATGTAACGCAGATCGTCCCATGGCAAGCTCTTCGATCTACTGGTTGCGGCTGTATCAAGATACCGTCGAAGTACATCTGAGCAGATGAGCAAGTCCCCTGTGTTGAAGCTGTAAGGGCGACTCCAACCTTGAGAGCCAAACCGCCGCCGTCCTAATACCAGCGCATGGAAGAAGCATAAAGCGAAGAGGCATCCTTGGTACTCGCTAGGCTGTGCGCAAGCCTCAAGCTGCTTCAGCGAAAAATTAGCCCATGCTCGGCGCAAATTGCTCTTTAAGTCAGTCGGAGCCTCATTTGCGACTTTGATGCAGCTTTGCAAAAGCGACTCCGGAAGATTGCTGAGTGAGGCCAAAGCTGGACCCTCGGATGACAGGAAACATCGGAAATTCTGATCTGCAGAGACTGAGTAAATCTCAAGCGCCCTCTCTAACCGTGGGAGCCAGGACTGCATCAAATGAATGTTCTGAAGAATAACCCAATTTCCCTCACGAGAGAACTTCATGAGCACACTGTCAGCATATTCTTCCTGGCCTTGACCCATCGATATGTTGATAAGGTTTCCTCGCTCGTACGTGAAATCAAACTTTTACCAAGCGTCTCCACCCATGACGTTGGGTCCACACCAGGAAATAGCACGAAAAACATTGGGGTCGAAGCACTCGTTTCTTGATACGTTGCCTCCATGTCGAAAGGTGGTTGCTGAACCATCTGCGTACCAAAAGTATCACTTAGGTAAGATCGTAGCGCGAAGACCATTCGATCTGGTCTCAGCACTCGCACAAGGTGCAATAACTGGACCGGCGTGACCGAGGTTTTGTACTGACCAGGGAGCGGCTTCACTTCGGGCTTTTCAGCATCACACCATTCTCGCCATTCCTCACTGTCGGAGCGCATAAAAGTTGTAAGTTTCTGCAGACTAGGGATATTCTCCTCGAGCTTTCGAACACGAAGCCACATTGTTTCAGTCATCCATTCACTAATGAGTCCCATCCCTGACCCCATGTCACTTGCAGTGCCGCAGGCCACCAACTGACGGATATCAATTGCATCAATTTTTTTCCGATTGCAAAATGGAAAAGCACAGTTGAGTGGCCAAAGTCAACTTGTCCTTCTCAAAGAGACCCCGGCGTATATAGTTGAACACCACCTCAGTAATAGACGTCTTGAGCTGCGTGCACCGTGTCTCAATCTGAGCTGTAGAAGGCTTTTCTTCCTGATCTGTTTCATTCATAAGGACATCTAAATCCTGCTCGGTGTTCGTATCCACTACTCGATCCGCTAGCAGCAAATCGGAATTCCACTGAAAGCGTTGTGAGACAATAACCTTTTTCGCTGCTGCCTTCAACCGACCAAGCAAGCCTCCGCCGCCACTTGACGTCGGCGGCCTTCCGGATTCCTTTTCAGATTGAACCAAGTCAATTCCACGCTGAAAAATGACGACGTAAGCGTTCAACGAGTACACATAGTACGAATGCATACGATGCAGACCGTCCATCATGAAAAATAGTAGCGCGCCCCGACTTGCGACAGATTGATACTTGGCGCTCAGCTCATTGATTTTGATTTCGTACTCGGCAGCTTTGGCAGCCTTCTTTGCGATTTCTTGCGAGGTAGCCTTGGTTGTTTCCAAGTCCGTAATTACCTGTACATTTTCAGTCACGTCCCCTTCTGCATCGGCCAAGCTCGAAAGAATTCGGTCTTCCAGCGTTTGTATCCGAATTTTGAACTCGTTCTGTTGGTGGATTAGAGCCGTACGAACTTTGGCCATTTTAGGCCACTCCTTGCGTACTACGAGAGACAAAAGCTGATCTTCGAGGCCTTGTTGTGTAACAGCAAAATTAATCATCGTCGTTTCGGCTTGCAGCTCTGGCGGGTAGTGAGGATTCGAAAGCTTTGTGTAAGTACAGTCGAAATTCTGGATGCAACTCGATAAGTTTATCGCCCATTTTCAAGAGTGTCTTGTGCCCTCGTACAGTGGTAGACCGAGAGATCAAGGGCCACAAGCACACCTCCACTTTTCTCCCATATTCTCTACTATCACTGTGTAACCGTGCTCAACTGCGCTCTCCAGCAGTTGTGTCAAATTTGGTTGATCTTGACGTACTACCTGCAGGGAGCTAGGTGATGTACGATGCGCATGCTTTTCCATTTCACGAAGCCAATAAATACCCTGCAGTTGTGGGTCAACTAGCAGCGGTGAGCGAGAGCTGTTGCGCACGATGGCACCATTCTCGACCGAAACGCGATCGCTGGGGAGGCCTTTCGTATTCCATTCTGCAATCTCGGAAGGTGTTGCAAGTATCTGCAAGGGATTGCCATCTTCTGACATCGTGCTTGCTGCAGGCACAGCCTTATCCTTATCTTTGTCAGTCTTGGACAGCTTCTCCCCAGCTCTTTACGGAGGAACGGCAACCACTTGTCGTTGATGAGTGAATCCCTGAATGGTTTTGTAAAAGCACCAACATACGAGACAAAACTAGCAGCTATCACGACGTCGCAGACCAACATTTCTGCACTAGCACGGAGCTGCTCCAGTTCATGGGCCCAGCGTTCGCTCTCACTTCCTAGAGCATTAGCCAGCCTGCGAGCAAGCTCCATACGAAGCCGCCCTCGCTCCAGTAATGCCACCGCGTCGAGTACCTCCTTATTGATTCTGTCGAACTCTTCCGTCAATGTTGCAAGCTTCTCTTCCAGTGCAGTTACCTTCTGGTTTACTAACTCCAGCCTTTCGTTCGCCACTCGTACTTTTTCGTTAGCCGCTTCTAACGCCCGCTTGGGCTCCACTACCACGATAGCATCGTAGTAGGCCACAATATTGATTACAAAAGCACAGAGTCCGGCAGAGGCTGAGTTTTCTTCTCAATTGCCTCCACATTGAAGTGCTCAAGCTGTAGGAATGGACGGATCTCCTTCCAGTTAACCTCAGGTACCTGCTGATTATCCACTAACGTCTTGAATCCTTTGAGCTCTTCGACTAACGAGTTAATGTTGCCCAGTAGTGCCTTTTTCGTGGCCTCCCAAGATCGATCCTTGTCTTTTACTTTGCCGTTTTTCTGGATGGTTACATTGGGATTCACGCCAGCAAAGAGCACGACTACAGCGCTGAAAACGTCACCTACACCCGCAGGAGGTTTTGCCATAGTCTTGCAGTTTCCCAAATCCTTTTGTTGAGAGTGTCCAGAGCCGCCATCGCAGCTTCCACCATAGGCTGTGCTTGGGCAAGGTCCGCTTCCGTGTCCGCCTTCTTTGCAGATGCATCGGTCTGGATAATTGCACACTTTCACGCTCAACATTTGCTCTTGTTGTTTCGTTTTCAACAAGCTCCTTATCCCTTTTCAGGCGCTCTGCTAACTCTTCAACAATAACCTTCTTCTTTTCGGCGTCTTCTAGAGTACGTTTTAGCTCCTCCTCCATGGTCGCTACAATTTCCCCGTTGATTCCATCTTTTCCAGTCCACTTTGAAGACGTTGCATCGCTTTTTGGTGACTAGAGTGCTTCTGAGCTAGTAGCCGACGATACAGCGTCAAGCATTCCAGATAAGACTTAGGCGTCGAATACACGCGTCGTTTTTCACGTGCGAAAAATTCACTTGCTAAAGTGTTGGTGCTCTGAAAAGCAAATGGCATGAAGTTTTGCACTGCCATTATCACGTTTTCTGATGGATTCAAGTGGGGGATGTTATCAAAGGAAAGGAAGCGTGCCGCAACGGACCGCAGCGCTTCCTTAGGCCACGGTTGGAACCAGTCGATCGACGCACAATTTACGAGGGCAGGAAACTTTCGAGCTCGCATTCGAAAATCTGATGTTGCTGGGGAGAAACAAACGACAACGTGTAGATTGCGTCTAATTTCCTGGACAAACCAGCGCCAAGCACGCTCTTTTTCAGACCCTTCCGTACCAAGATTCATAGCCGTATTAGCATCACCGGACGGGTCTGCTGCAGCATTTGCTGCTAGCGCTGCTATCATCTTCGGTTGAAATTGCTGGATCAGATTTGTTTGCTCGTCAGAGTTGTAAAGATCCGGTATATTTCCGCTGGACAGCAAGTCGTTCAAATACACGAGCATCCGTTCATTTTTGATCTGGTTATCGTCGAACAGGAAAACCACACCGTCCCCTTTAACTCCTGCTTTCATGAACATGTTTTGGAGATCAGATTTGAAGTCCATCAGTGAATAGGCCTGCGTAATTGTGATCTCCACTAGTGCATATCCACAAATGAATGCACTTAACCGTGCTAGTGACTTGCGGCCACTTCCACCAACACCGACAAGAAGCGCATGACCAGATGGGTTTGAGATAACGCGTACGATGCGAGCAATATGCTCCAGTGCGTCCTTGAATAAGACTAGATCCATCTTCGCGTTTAATTCATTGTGTTCTGCCAGCGCTTCCTCGACCGTAGCATGCAAAGCTTGGAATGATATCACCTGATCATACTCATTGGTACGCAATCCATTTGCAAAATGACAAAAGAGAACCGGGTCGGACTGAAGTGACGCTGATTCGTTTCTACTTTCTGCACCAGCAGAAACCGGGGCAAAGTAACGCATAAAGTTGAGAGCAGGAAAACACTTTCTAGCTTGCTGCTGCACGATCGATGTGAATTTGGCTTGATCTTGCGTGGAAACCATGCGGTCTCCATAGACACGTAAGGATTCATGCACCCATAACAGCGCGAATTTTAACGGGTCCTCAAACGTTGGAGGCTTTGCCATTAAGAGGCCCTGAAACACGTTCGCCACATGTCGGATATTAAACTCGTAGTGGAAATTGGCAGCCGTCTTACGAAAGGTACTGCACACTTGAACGTGAAGATTCAGGGCTGCTTTTAGAATTGGCTGGCACATCTTGCGAATATCTTCAACGAAATCAGCCACGTAACCCTCGAGAAAAGTTGTGTAGATAACCTGCAAACTTGCAGCGCTCAACTGAGGCAGGGCAAACGTAACAAAATGCCGCTGAAGTCGCGGATTGATGCTAAAACTACCAGCATTGGGGTTCATACAACTCAGAAACTGCACGTTTACGATCTGTTTTAGAGAAAACTTTGCTCGATCATACCAGTGTCCATAGTCCAAATATTGTCGAAGCAGTGCGATGGCACTCTGAGTTCCATACTGATCGACCTGAGGGAGGTTCAGATCATCTAGGAAGTAAATCAACTGGTCTCCAATAGTTGGACCAAACGTGGATCCAACTCGTTTTGAAAGCTTAGACTCCAGGATTGCTTGCAGTGCGTGTGCATTTGTGTAGAAATTGAAGTTGATACTCATACTGGATGCTGAACCTTTAGTAGCAGCAATTGACGACGCTGGTCGGACGGCGGATGAAAAAGAGCTACTGGTTTTACCTTCCGAGGTCCGAACATCTAAATTATTGAGTAACCCCTGTACTAGCTGGGTCTTTCCTGTGCCGGCGTTACCACAAAGCATGAAAGGACGCTGCTCGCGAACCATAATGCTCATCCAGCTTGTAATCGAAGCCGTCTCAGGAGTTGGCACAGTGACGGATGACATGGCAACAGACCCATCGAAGTGAACTGCTTTGAAGTACGGTGAAGCTCGCCACGTATCAAATGCTAGTGTATTTGGGTCAAGCTACACCAAGACGCCAGGTTACACCAAGACGCCGGCCACAAAATCACCTACTCCGTCCAAGACACCAGCAGCCACGACAAAGGCCCCACCGACGTCCACCGACTCATCACAAGCTACTGAAACACCCGAGACGACGGCTCCGGCAACGGAGTACCCATCGACCACCGCTCCGGCGACGGAATACCCCGAGACGACGGCCCCGGCAACGGAGTACCCCGAGACTGAGTACCCCAAGACGACGGCTCCGGCAACGGAGTACCCCGAGACTGAGTACCCCAAGACGACGGCTCCGGCAACGGAGTACCCTGCGACCGAGTACCCTAAGACCACTGCTCCGGCAACGGAGTACCCCGAGACCGAGTACCCCAAGACGACGGCTCCGGCAACGGAGTACCCCGAGACCGAGTACCCCAAGACGACGGCTCCGGCAACGGAGTACCCTGCGACCGAGTACCCCAAGACCACTGCTCCGGCAACGGAGTACCCCGAGACCGAGTACCCCAAGACGACGGCTCCGGCAACGGAGTACCCTGAGACCGAGTACCCCAAGACGACGGCTCCGGCAACGGAGTACCCCAAGACGACGGCTCCGGCAACGGAGTACCCTGAGACTGAGTACCCCAAGACGACGGCTCCGGCAACGGAGTACCCTGAGACTGAGTACCCCAAGACGACGGCTTCCGGCAACGGAGTACCCTGAGACCGAGTACCCCAAGACGACGGCTCCGGCAACGGAGTACCCTGAGACCGAGTACCCCAAGACGACGGTTCTCCGGCAACGGAGGCCCCGAGACCGAGTACCCCAAGACGACGGCTCCGGCAACGGAGTACCCTGCGACCGAGTACCCCAAGACGACTGCTCCGGCAACGGAGTACCCCGAGACCGAGTACCCTGCCGAGACGGCTCCGGCAACGGAGTACCCTGAGACCGAGTACCCCAAGACGACGGCTCCGGCAACGGAGTACTCCCGAGACCGGAGTACCCCAAGACCACGGCTCCGGCAACGGAGTACCCCAGACCGAGTACCC
>JAAKBD010000507.1:37500-40000 GCA_012656105.1 Phytophthora syringae | reverse complement strand
AAAAACTCGGACTTTAGTATGGGACTATAACAGGCAGCAGGGTAGTAGTAGCTAGCGTAGTGTAGATTTAGACTAGAACTAATTATGGTAAATGGACTTTTGACTCTGCAAACAATCTCTAAGTGTTTATTCTGTTCTAATTGTATGGGGTTTGCGAGCGTTTTGGCTCGAACTAACAACAGGGAGGAAGCGCAGGAAGCGCGGGCAAAATGGGCGCGTACGCGTACGCGGAAGGCGACGGCGCCGGCGAGGAAGCGCAGGCAACATGGGCGAAGGTGTCGAGGAAGCGCGGCCGGTAATGGAGGTGACGAGAAGAATGCGTACGCGTAAATGCGCTGTACATGCCAGCTCGTACTTAAGCGGAGCGGTTCCTGGCGCTGTAGGCGCATGTCTGCTAGTGATGGCGCTGTATATGCGTGTCTGGCTTAGGTGCACGCTAGTGTCGTGTCTGTAGTTGCGTGTGTGCGGAATATGGACACCTCGCTTAATGTATGTATTTTAACATTAGCGCCTGGAAGCGCACCCTTGGTAATGGAGGGGGTGCTATCTGCACGTCACTACCACCCACCATCAGTCATAAACCTGGCAAAAGAGTAGACAGCACCCGGACTTCCCCGGTGGTCACCCACCCGAGTACTACCCGAGCTTGAGGCTGCTTAACTTCGCAGAGCAGACGGGATACGGTGCTTTCAGCCTAAGATGGCCGTCTACGACAGATACTGTTGCGCACACATACTTGTACATGTACACTGCAACGTGCACACTACAACTGGTGGAGCACGCACGCCACAGCCAGACCGCCTAGCACCATTCCCGGCCATGCCCCAGCACCCATAGAATCAAGCTAAGGAACTTCTTCAGGAAGTTCTTTAAGTATACTGAAGCCAAGTCAAAAAACCACCTAAAGGATTTATTTGGACTGGATTTATCGATGACCCCCAAGTCGACGCGGCCTGTGGCTTGACTCGTCCTAGGGGTACTTTTTGGTGCTGAATCGAATGGTGAGGTCGGGTGGGGCGTAGCCGGTACGGAACCCCTTCAAATCGGATAAAACCCGGATTGGAGCATATATCTTAAATTAAGTATGGTAAATATGGCCGCCAGACACGACCCAAACATCGGGCTAGGGGTAGTTTCACGCGCTGATTCCATTGGTGCACTCAGATCGGTCGCCATGTCTATGCAAGCCTCTCCTAATTAATATTTAAAATATATAAATTTTTAAAACACATTTTTTCCCGATATTTTTTTGTCTAGGTGTAAAATTTTCCGCTGATCACGATGGTGACGTCTCCGACGTCACCACGTGACGGGAAACCCTTCAAATCTTATATTCAAAATTCTTAAATTTTTATATTAAAAATTCCAAGAAAAGTTTACATGGCTAGATCGGAAATGTCACGGGGATCACGAATCTGGTATCAATCACGCAGATATGTCACGGGAAGGTCTCCAAATTTCATAATTCCCAAAATTGGCCGATTTTGTCCACTTTTGACGACCTGGAGGAGCCAAAACTGGACTACAATATCTAAAAAGTTGTGTCAGTACCCTTCAGACATAGCCCAACAACCTCCCACAAGTCCGGGGTTCGAGTTTTATATCGACAGATTCAGAATATTTCCTGGCGACCAATCTATTGTACAAGTAGTTGGTCGGTAGTAGCCAACGAACACTATAAATTGCAGTGAAATAAATTACATTTCCAAAATCGCGGCCCACAGAAATTTTTATGAATGAAGATGTATGGCAAAAAGATAGAGCTTGTTAAGGCGGACAACCGCCTCATAGAACGTCGGTTAACATTTCTTCCTGTGGAACTCGCAAATTGAGAAATAGAGCTTTTTCAGCTGTTTTCCCAAAATGGCCCAAAATGGTACGTTTGGTAACTTTTCTCAGCTTCTAAAAGGAGTTGGTGGAGCTGCCTTCGCCTACGTCATAGTGCTTCGTACGCCTTATAACGTCACAAAAACTGTGGGTGCAGCTGCAGTTGCCTTTCGAAGCGCGCGCGAAAGGTGGCCCAAAACGCGCACTTGGCCAAAATCGGCCCAAAATCGGCCAAAAGGGCTAAAATCGACGTACTTTTGCCCGCAGACCTCGGCCCACAGAAATTTGCCGCCTGCGCCACATTGCCAGTCTAGAGCTGCTCTTCGAGCCCGATCTTTTCAAAGTGATCTTTGTATACAAAAAATTAGCGTGGGCCTGGCAAATTGAGAAATGCCGCGATTTGGCCGCATTTTGGCCAAAAACCGCTAAATATCGGCACGTTTGGTGACTTTTCTCAGCTTCTAGAGGGAGTTGGTCGAGCTGCCTTCGCCTACGTCATAGTGCTTCGTACGCCCCATAACGTCAGAAAGAATTGTCGGTGCAGGTGCAGTAGCCTTTCGGAGCGCACGCAAAATGTCACCCAAAATGCGCACTTTTGCGTCAAATCCCGAAGGAGAGGTCCAAAATCGGCCAAAATCGACGCACATTTGGCGATAGAACTCGGCCCACAGGA
>JAAKBD010000507.1:25000-27500 GCA_012656105.1 Phytophthora syringae | reverse complement strand
ACACTGCAACGTGCACACTACAACTGGTGGAGCACGCACGCCACAGCCAGACCGCCTAGCACCATTCCCGGCCATGCCCCAGCACCCATAGAATCAAGCTAAGGAACTTCTTCAGGAAGTTCTTTAAGTATACTGAAGCCAAGTCAAAAAACCACCTAAAGGATTTATTTGGACTGGATTTATCGATGACCCCCAAGTCGACGCGGCCTGTGGCTTGACTCGTCCTAGGGGTACTTTTTGGTGCTGAATCGAATGGTGAGGTCGGGTGGGGCGTAGCCGGTACGGAACCCCTTCAAATCGGATAAAACCCGGATTGGAGCATATATCTTAAATTAAGTATGGTAAATATGGCCGCCAGACACGACCCAAACATCGGGCTAGGGGTAGTTTCACGCGCTGATTCCATTGGTGCACTCAGATCGGTCGCCATGTCTATGCAAGCCTCTCCTAATTAATATTTAAAATATATAAATTTTTAAAACACATTTTTTCCCGATATTTTTTTGTCTAGGTGTAAAATTTTCCGCTGATCACGATGGTGACGTCTCCGACGTCACCACGTGACGGGAAACCCTTCAAATCTTATATTCAAAATTCTTAAATTTTTATATTAAAAATTCCAAGAAAAGTTTACATGGCTAGATCGGAAATGTCACGGGGATCACGAATCTGGTATCAATCACGCAGATATGTCACGGGAAGGTCTCCAAATTTCATAATTCCCAAAATTGGCCGATTTTGTCCACTTTTGACGACCTGGAGGAGCCAAAACTGGACTACAATATCTAAAAAGTTGTGTCAGTACCCTTCAGACATAGCCCAACAACCTCCCACAAGTCCGGGGTTCGAGTTTTATATCGACAGATTCAGAATATTTCCTGGCGACCAATCTATTGTACAAGTAGTTGGTCGGTAGTAGCCAACGAACACTATAAATTGCAGTGAAATAAATTACATTTCCAAAATCGCGGCCCACAGAAATTTTTATGAATGAAGATGTATGGCAAAAAGATAGAGCTTGTTAAGGCGGACAACCGCCTCATAGAACGTCGGTTAACATTTCTTCCTGTGGAACTCGCAAATTGAGAAATAGAGCTTTTTCAGCTGTTTTCCCAAAATGGCCCAAAATGGTACGTTTGGTAACTTTTCTCAGCTTCTAAAAGGAGTTGGTGGAGCTGCCTTCGCCTACGTCATAGTGCTTCGTACGCCTTATAACGTCACAAAAACTGTGGGTGCAGCTGCAGTTGCCTTTCGAAGCGCGCGCGAAAGGTGGCCCAAAACGCGCACTTGGCCAAAATCGGCCCAAAATCGGCCAAAAGGGCTAAAATCGACGTACTTTTGCCCGCAGACCTCGGCCCACAGAAATTTGCCGCCTGCGCCACATTGCCAGTCTAGAGCTGCTCTTCGAGCCCGATCTTTTCAAAGTGATCTTTGTATACAAAAAATTAGCGTGGGCCTGGCAAATTGAGAAATGCCGCGATTTGGCCGCATTTTGGCCAAAAACCGCTAAATATCGGCACGTTTGGTGACTTTTCTCAGCTTCTAGAGGGAGTTGGTCGAGCTGCCTTCGCCTACGTCATAGTGCTTCGTACGCCCCATAACGTCAGAAAGAATTGTCGGTGCAGGTGCAGTAGCCTTTCGGAGCGCACGCAAAATGTCACCCAAAATGCGCACTTTTGCGTCAAATCCCGAAGGAGAGGTCCAAAATCGGCCAAAATCGACGCACATTTGGCGATAGAACTCGGCCCACAGGAATTTTTATGAATGAAGATGTATGGCAAAACGATAGAGCTTTTCAAGGCGGACAATCGCTTCATAGAACGTCGGTTAACATTTCTTGCTGTGGAACTCGCAAATTGAGAAATGCCGCGATTTCGGGACATTTCGCCACGTTGGGCAGGATATCTCAGCTTCTAGAAAGAGTTGGTCGAGCTGCTTTAGCCTACGTCATAGTGCTTAGTACGCCCCATCACGTCACAACTTTTTGTCGGTGCAGGTGCAGCAGTCTTTTGTCGCGATCGAAAAATGTGCCCTCAAATCCGAACTTTGCTCTCTGCGAACTTACCATAAGTTCGCACTGATTATGTGGTCGTAATTTTTAACCGGGGTATCCTCGGTCATTTATGGGATTTTACTCCCAAGGGAGTTTCGCGACCTTTTCCCTCGGCGGTTTCAAATTGCATTAAACAGAATTTGTAGGGCAAATTGCCTGCATTAAAGGCTCGCAGTATACACGTTCTGGCTTTTGGAGGACCGCAGTGCGCTATCAGTATCCCTATATATGTGAGGTAATGTGACAGTTACAGAAATATTTATTTTTAAGATGGCGTGTGGATCGAAGAAGTAAAAAATTTGGCCAGTTTTGGGCACCTGTCAGGTTATTTTAAAGTGGTTCTGCTTAGAGGTTGCTATTTCAATTCCAGTAGTTGCGGAGTTGGGATGGCGGCTTTTAGGAAGTGTTGCGGTTGAACTGTAGTACGAAGTAAGGGTTTGCTGTTTT
>JAAKBD010000507.1:0-15000 GCA_012656105.1 Phytophthora syringae | reverse complement strand
CACCTCGCTTAATGTATGTATTTTAACATTAGCGCCTGGAAGCGCACCCTTGGTAATGGAGGGGGTGCTATCTGCACGTCACTACCACCCACCATCAGTCATAAACCTGGCAAAAGAGTAGACAGCACCCGGACTTCCCCGGTGGTCACCCACCCGAGTACTACCCGAGCTTGAGGCTGCTTAACTTCGCAGAGCAGACGGGATACGGTGCTTTCAGCCTAAGATGGCCGTCTACGACAGATACTGTTGCGCACACATACTTGTACATGTACACTGCAACGTGCACACTACAACTGGTGGAGCACGCACGCCACAGCCAGACCGCCTAGCACCATTCCCGGCCATGCCCCAGCACCCATAGAATCAAGCTAAGGAACTTCTTCAGGAAGTTCTTTAAGTATACTGAAGCCAAGTCAAAAAACCACCTAAAGGATTTATTTGGACTGGATTTATCGATGACCCCCAAGTCGACGCGGCCTGTGGCTTGACTCGTCCTAGGGGTACTTTTTGGTGCTGAATCGAATGGTGAGGTCGGGTGGGGCGTAGCCGGTACGGAACCCCTTCAAATCGGATAAAACCCGGATTGGAGCATATATCTTAAATTAAGTATGGTAAATATGGCCGCCAGACACGACCCAAACATCGGGCTAGGGGTAGTTTCACGCGCTGATTCCATTGGTGCACTCAGATCGGTCGCCATGTCTATGCAAGCCTCTCCTAATTAATATTTAAAATATATAAATTTTTAAAACACATTTTTTCCCGATATTTTTTTGTCTAGGTGTAAAATTTTCCGCTGATCACGATGGTGACGTCTCCGACGTCACCACGTGACGGGAAACCCTTCAAATCTTATATTCAAAATTCTTAAATTTTTATATTAAAAAATTCCAAGAAAAGTTTACATGGCTAGATCGGAAATGTCACGGGGATCACGAATCTGGTATCAATCACGCAGATATGTCACGGGAAGGTCTCCAAATTTCATAATTCCCAAAATTGGCCGATTTTGTCCACTTTTGACGACCTGGAGGAGCCAAAACTGGACTACAATATCTAAAAAGTTGTGTCAGTACCCTTCAGACATAGCCCAACAACCTCCCACAAGTCCGGGGTTCGAGTTTTATATCGACAGATTCAGAATATTTCCTGGCGACCAATCTATTGTACAAGTAGTTGGTCGGTAGTAGCCAACGAACACTATAAATTGCAGTGAAATAAATTACATTTCCAAAAATCGCGGCCCACAGAAATTTTTATGAATGAAGATGTATGGCAAAAGATAGAGCTTGTTAAGGCGGACAACCGCCTCATAGAACGTCGGTTAACATTTCTTCCTGTGGAACTCGCAAATTGAGAAATAGAGCTTTTTCAGCTGTTTTCCCAAAATGGCCCAAAATGGTACGTTTGGTAACTTTTCTCAGCTTCTAAAAGGAGTTGGTGGAGCTGCCTTCGCCTACGTCATAGTGCTTCGTACGCCTTATAACGTCACAAAAACTGTGGGTGCAGCTGCAGTTGCCTTTCGAAGCGCGCGAAAGGTGGCCCAAAACGCGCACTTGGCCAAAATCGGCCCAAAATCGGCCAAAAAGGGCTAAAATCGACGTACTTTGCCCGCAGACCTCGGCCCACAGAAATTTGCCGCCTGCGCCACATTGCCAGTCTAGAGCTGCTCTTCGAGCCCGATCTTTTCAAAGTGATCTTTGTATACAAAAATTAGCGTGGGCCTGGCAAATTGAGAAATGCCGCGATTTGGCCGCATTTTGGCCAAAAACCGCTAAATATCGGCACGTTTGGTGACTTTTCTCAGCTTCTAGAGGGAGTTGGTCGAGCTGCCTTCGCCTACGTCATAGTGCTTCGTACGCCCCATAACGTCAGAAAGAATTGTCGGTGCAGGTGCAGTAGCCTTTCGGAGCGCACGCAAAATGTCACCCAAAATGCGCACTTTTGCGTCAAATCCCGAAGGAGAGGTCCAAAATCGGCCAAAATCGACGCACATTTGGCGATAGAACTCGGCCCACAGGAATTTTTATGAATGAAGATGTATGGCAAAACGATAGAGCTTTTCAAGGCGGACAATCGCTTCATAGAACGTCGGTTAACATTTCTTGCTGTGGAACTCGCAAATTGAGAAATGCCGCGATTTCGGGACATTTCGCCACGTTGGGCAGGATATCTCAGCTTCTAGAAAGAGTTGGTCGAGCTGCTTTAGCCTACGTCATAGTGCTTAGTACGCCCCATAACGTCAGAAAGAATTGTCGGTGCAGGTGCAGTAGCCTTTCGGAGCGCACGCAAAATGTCACCCAAAATGCGCACTTTGCGTCAAATCCCGAAGGAGAGGTCCAAAATCGGCCAAAATCGACGCACATTTGGCGATAGAACTCGGCCCACAGGAATTTTTATGAATGAAGATGTATGGCAAACGATAGAGCTTTTCAAGGCGGACAATCGCTTCATAGAACGTCGGTTAACATTTCTTGCTGTGGAACTCGCAAATTGAGAAATGCCGCGATTTCGGGACATTTCGCCACGTTGGGCAGGATATCTCAGCTTCTAGAGGGAGTTGGTCGAGCTGCCTTCGCCTACGTCATAGTGCTTAGTACGCCCCATAACGTCAGAAAGAATTGTCGGTGCAGGTGCAGTAGCCTTTCGGAGCGCACGCAAATGTCACCCAAAATGCGCACTTTTGCGTCAAATCCCGAAGGAGAGGTCCAAAATCGGCCAAAATCGACGCACATTTGGCGATAGAACTCGGCCCACAGGAATTTTTATGAATGAAGATGTATGGCAAAACGATAGAGCTTTTCAAGGCGGACAATCGCTTCATAGAACGTCGGTTAACATTTCTTGCTGTGGAACTCGCAAATTGAGAAATGCCGCGATTTCGGGACATTTCGCCACGTTGGGCAGGATATCTCAGCTTCTAGAAAGAGTTGGTCGAGCTGCTTTAGCCTACGTCATAGTGCTTAGTACGCCCCATCACGTCACAACTTTTTGTCGGTGCAGGTGCAGCAGTCTTTTGTCGCGATCGAAAAATGTGCCCTCAAATCCGAACTTTGCTCTCTGCGAACTTACCATAAGTTCGCACTGATTATGTGGTCGTAATTTTTAACCGGGGTATCCTCGGTCATTTATAGGGGATTTTACTCCCAAGGGAGTTTCGCGACCTTTTCCTCGGCGGTTTCAAATTGCATTAAACAGAATTTGTAGGGCAAATTGCCTGCATTAAAGGCTCGCAGTATACACGTTCTGGCTTTTGGAGGACCGCAGTGCGCTATCAGTATCCCTATATATGTGAGGTAATGTGACAGTTACAGAAATATTTATTTTTAAGATGGCGTGTGGATCGAAGAAGTAAAAAATTTGGCCAGTTTTGGGCACCTGTCAGGTTATTTTAAAGTGGTTCTGCTTAGAGGTTGCTATTTCAATTCCAGTAGTTGCGGAGTTGGGATGGCGGCTTTTAGGGAAGTGTTGCGGTTGAACTGTAGTACGAAGTAAGGGTTTGCTGTTTTATTTCAGGTAGTTACTGAGTTAAAATGGCGGCTTTTAGGGAGTGCTGCAGTTTTCTTTATTAGTATGATGGTGGACCACTTGTGGATCGCTGTCGTATTAGTTCTAAGTAACGACTCGAAGTTTGCTGGTTTTTAATTGGCGATTTTTGAAGAGTGCTTACCGAAGTAGCATGTTGGGTGGGGAAAGTATGTAGTCACGGTTCTTAGAGATTCGGCCGTGTTGTATTTTACCTTGTGGCCCAGTTGTTGGGCAGCCTGTCATGCTAATTAGGGCCCTCGAACATAATGTTCAATCTCCATTTTCGTGTCTTCGGATCGCGGAAGTGGCAGCTAGAATAGCTGGCAATTAGTGGTTTTCCGGATGCGTCTTCGATGGAGCAATTCTGTTGTTTCTGGGACGTGCGGGGGACATACCAAATAGTGCGCCATTGCAGTTTCGGGACTTCCCGGAAAATGGTCGTGCGAGCAGTACATTGGGATTGTATTCGTATGTCCTTGGCATGAGAATATAGTTTTAATTGATGCAAACAGCGTTGCGCTGGGGATTTTGTGCTGAAGCGATGCTGATTCTGAGAGTTTAAGGTGGAGCTACTGATAGTTTAAGGTAGAGCTACTGCAAATTTGAGGTCGATCGGCGGAGTGGACGTTGCGAGGTGTCTTAACAACGCTCTATCGGACTTGGCGCGAAGGGGTGCTGCGGTGGGTTGCTGGTTGTCGTGTGGTCTTCGGGCTGCGTGGTGGTCGGCGGTGCCTGTTGCGGCGCGTTTTGCGCTGGTGTTCCGGTGGATTGATTCAATTTTAGTAGAACTGAAATTGATCTGGGGCGTGTATGCGGCGTGCGGAGGGTATTCCAACCTGAAGTGTGCTGCGTCGTGCTCTGTCATTCGCTTCTTGTTCCGTTTCGGCGGGGCTGTTGAAGCGAGGATCTAAATTTGTCTTTCTGTATAGGAGGGATGGAGAACAGATTCTCGGCTAAAGTGATGACTATGGGAAAGGTTGCTTTCGCTTGGCGGTTCTCGTCCGGTATGTGTGACTTGCCCCTTTGTTGTTGTTTGTGCTGGGAGACGGCTTTTCGTCTTCTTTCGTATGGAGGATATTAACCTGGTTGATCCTGCCAGTAGTCATACGCTTGTCTCAAAGATTAAGCCATGCATGTCTAAGTATAAACACTTTTGTACTGTGAAACTGCGAATGGCTCATTATATCAGTTATAGTCTACTCGATAGTACCTTACTACTTGGATACCCGTAGTAATTCTAGAGCTAATACATGCATCAATACCCAACTGCTTGTCGGGCGGGTAGCATTTATTAGATTGAAACCAATGCAGTCTTCGGGCTGGTATTGTGTTGAGTCATAATAACTGTGCGGATCGCGCTTTTGCGCGATAAATCGATTGAGTTTCTGCCCTATCAGCTTTGGATGGTAGGATATGGGCCTACCATGGCATTAACGGGTAACGGGGAATTAGGGTTTGATTCCGGAGAGGGAGCCTTAGAAACGGCTACCACATCCAAGGAAGGCAGCAGGCGCGTAAATTACCCAATCCTGACACAGGGAGGTAGTGACAATAAATAACAATGCTCTGGCTCTTCGAGTCGGGCAATTGGAATGAGAACAATTTAAATCCCTTAACGAGGATCAATTGGAGGGCAAGTCTGGTTTAATAATGTTTTATTGTTGGATTAATTCTCTTAAGGAGAACAATAGAGAAAAGTAACGTTATTACTAGGCTTGTTGTGGAGGCGGGGCACTCGGAGACGTGGCAGTCGCTGAGAGTCGGGAGCCTTGATATAAGTTGATGCGTGAAGTGTTCTTGGTTCAGAAATGTTGGGATCTTGAGATAAGTTGCATTTACGCGTTCGTCGTGTAGTTGTGCGGAGTGGAGGCGAAGACAGCCCTTATAGGACAAACGCCAACCCTGTTATGCCCTCGTCTCTCGAGACGAGTTTCTTACCTGGACGGAAACGTTCAGAACGCTGTAACGCAGACTCTGGGGTTAATTCAGTGGAAATTGGTGCCGCTGGGTTTTCCTGTGACTTCGGTCGCGGAGGCTGTTAACCACTCTTAGCCAGACGGGATCATTCCCTGCCTGCGAACGAACTCAATTGGATACTGACATATAGGAACCGGGAGGATCTTGGCGGAAAAGTGAGTCGGCACGAAGTGTCTTGATCTCTGGATAGAACAGTGCTGGTCGCTGTGTTCAAAGCTGATGGCTGACCCTGTCCGGTGACAAAGAGCACTGGGCAGATTTCTTGGCGCGAAAGCGTCTTGATCCCCACCAAAAATATAATAATTGCAGCGTCAGCTGCGATAAAGCGAATTGCTTTCGTGGTCAGGTGATTTCCAAATGGAGCACTTAACCAATTCTTGTCGTGACAAATGGTAGGAACCCCCATTCAAAAAATAATGGCTTGGCGGCCACTGAGAAGCGACGTGCTTACGCGTAGGCGAGAAGAATCCAATTGGATGGCCAAGTTGCCGAGAAAACTGTTCTGCGGTGATCCAAAGGCCATAGAAAAATACGGAAAGAGACAGTGAAGTGGATGTAAACTGGAGCTTGGCAGCCAAATTAGAGCTCCATGTCTTGGTCTTCTTGGTTCGTAAGCGGGGTGATCTTAGCCTTCTTGGTTTGGCTGCTTCTGCGGGTTTTGCCGTGACGCTTGCGCTTGCGACGGGTCAGCGGCGCTTCTTCGGGGGCTTCGTCAGTGAATTCGATGCTGTAGATGCCACACACCCGATAAAGCCATGAGGTGGCGTCCAGTAAGCCGATCCAAACTCCGTCGTCGTAAACTTGGTGGGAACGGCGTTTGCCTTTCACGTTCAGAGCCATGCCATGGCTTAGCATCTCCGTGAGGTCACAGTGGACCAGATAGAGACCTGCGGGAAGACCCATGTCAAAAATGGCGTCCACACCTTCGCCGCTGCCCTTAAACAGATTGTCGTCAAGACCTTGGCGGCGTATGCTAGCGTTTGGGGTGTCGCCGTTGGCGTCCATCCAGTACAACAGAGCCTTGGTCTTTGCCAGTCCAATGCCGTCACCGGGGGCGATGCCTTGATCCGCGCAGAAGTCGTCCCAGTTCTCGTCGTTGACGAGAGGGGCGTAGCCAGCTGCGGTGTAGAGAGCGTTGAGAGCCTGAGCCACACAGTCTCCAGTCTCCGAAGCCGTCATGTAGTCGCGGTGTTCCGGGAGCCCCTTCATGTACGTAATGTACGGCTGGGTTTCTTGATGGTCATCGTCGTACCACCAGTCCACCCAGTTGCAGGGTCCCTTCTGGCCGTCGTATGCGAGAGATGCGCGGGATCGCCATTCGGTTTCTCCGTCGAGATACCGTACACGATAGCACCAGCCGATGCGTTCACCTTCGTAACGGCGGTCGTCGATAATTTTGAACGGCCATTCTTTGCCTGAATCGGCTGGGCAGCTTGGCGTCCTCGTGGCCGTCATGTGGTCCGGATGGTGGTCCAAGCGCTGCGTGGGGTCCTTCGGCGTGGGGTCTTTCCGCGGGGTCGGCGGGGAGCTTTCCGGCGGGTTTGCGAGTCCGAATATCGCACAACTCGGGAGCGCAGGCGCAGTTCGTGCTGCGGCTCTAGGCTTGCCAGTGGTGCGGCCGAAGGTGGCGAGGCTGGAGCTGGAGTCGATCCGGAGGGAGTTGGTGCACGGCTTGGAAGGTTCGGGACCGGTGTAACGCCTGGTTCAAGGCTAACCGGCGTCGGGTCTAGTAGCTCGGGATTCGCGGGAATATAGCCCAAGAGACCTGTCTTCTCTCGAAAGGCCTGCAGTTGAGCCGGCGTGTTGAGGTCGACAGCGCGGCAGATGACAGGAACTGGCAGGTCAGTATCTGCGCTGTAGTTTACCTTCACCCGGTCGACCAGGTCAGGGGTTGGCCCTGCCCAGCGGTCAATCGCGTTCATGGTGTCGAGTCCATCCACGGCGAAGGTGCCCTCCACGACTGTGAGTAGATCGGCGAGAGCATCTTGAACACATTCCGGGATGTCCGTGTCGTCGTAGGTGACTTGATCGGGTGTGTAGGGGCGCCGGTTGTACATGTTCGTCAAGGCGGCCAAGTGCGCTGCGTCGTCCGCAACCCGGTCTTCGGCGGTCTTCAGCTGGTCCGAGGCTCGGGAGGCGTTTACTCCCACGCGTTGGTAGTAATGCTCGACGTTCAGGACAGCTCCACCCAACACCATTGCGATGGCGACTTCGTCATCCGTAAGCAGTGTGGGGTCGAGGACTTCCTCTACCCAGGCGGTACAGGCAGTCTCAGCGGGGACGGGCACGCCACATGGACTTACCCGGTACGGGGCGAGCTCTGCAAGTACCACCTGGGCTTTGGGGTCCCCCACCTTGGCCGCCACGGAGGACAGTTCCTGTGGGCTGGGGAAGCGGAGCTCGGCTGAGGGGTCATCTTGGCAGGCGTCGAGGTCATCAGCTTGGCGTCTGGAGGGGAGGTTGGGAGAGGTCGGCTTGCGTCTGGCGGCGCAGATTGGAGAGTGCGGAGCCTGTAGCTCTGCGCGACCACTCATTAAAACCTCTGGAAACTGATCAGGATTTGCTGAGAGCCAGATCGGTTTTTGCAGGATTCCCACCTGCAGTAGAGAATATCCCACCTGTGATAGGGAATACTTACCCTGCGGGTGCGGGTAGTCCGGATAGGAGGATGTCCAAGCGGCACGGGGTCCTTGGGCGTCCGGTGGGGATACTGGAGTAACCCAGAGTCGTCGGGAACGGGTCCGGTCGCCGCGGTGTGCGTCTCTAGGAGTGTTGCTGATTTGAAGCTGACTCCTGGAGGGCGGGGCCGGGAGGCGAACGATCGAATCATGGCGACAATGCCAGTGGATACGACATCGGCTCCGCGGCCGGGTCGGGTTACACACGGTCGCTTACCTGGGATGGGGGTGGCGGTAGCCATTGCTGACACAACGCCGTCAATCTAGGGTTCTCGCTCACGCGCGCGCATGCGCTGAAGGTGGAGCTGGACGTACGACTTGGCTCGCTCGCGGACGAATTCCATGTTAGAGGCCCCTCCATTCCAGATGCAATCATTTCGGTGGATCCACAGCATGTACAACACGCTGCAGCGGATCACATTGAAGACGCGAAGGATGTTGTGGCTGCCGTATGCCACGAGATGCTGCTGAAGGACGACCATCTCTTGGAGGTATACTACTGTTGGCCACGAAACAGCGTTCACCAAAAGACGATTAAGCCTCGGCAGGAAGAAGTCCCAGACAGCTTGTGCGACGGAGCAGCCCCAGAAGAGGTGCTCCGCTTCCTCCACAATACCGCAGCCGTGGATGCACAGCACGTCATCCGTTTGGTGACGGTACTTGATGCGGAGGTTAAGGCCGTTGTGCTGAAGCCTGAACTTGATGTCGCTGAGAATGGGCAGGAGGTCTCGATCCAGGCCTCGCTCTCGCTTCCACATGGCTTTCCAGTCCGGTTCTGCCGTGATACCGAGTGGAGAGTGCGGCTTGCGCTTGATGGCCGGTAGTTTGTGCAGTAAGTGGTAGAACTCGTGGTTCATTCCGTTGATGAAGATCATTTTGTCAAACGTCCATGCGTGCGATGCAGCACAGAACTGCGCCGGTAGATGTGGGCCTTCCATCAGCCCCGCAGTGACGTCGAGGTTGAGCAAACGAACCACTTGGCGAGAGAGGAAACCGGCAGCAAAGGACCACTGGCCGGATGTAGTGAAATTTTCTTCTCGAAGGAGGGTCTTGCAGAGTTCTCTCGTCGGTAGCGTGCCATGGCGTTCGACGAAGTCTTGGATGCGGACGTAACCTTGCGAGACGAAAAAGTGGGAGTTCTTGGAAGCTGGCCCAGTTAACCCACTGGTCACGCTCGCGTGCAGGAAGTGATTGTACCAGTACGGCATTTCCAGCGCTGCCCACTTGAAGTCCGTCAACTTGCAGTGAACGCTGATAAGCAGGTGCCACGTTCGAAGTGGCTCAATCCAAAACGGAGCAAGACCACACCAGGGCTCTTGCACCGTGAGTCCACTTGGGATCGGCGCGTACAGAATGTCGAAACCCACGCTCCCGTAGGACAGCGGTTCCTGGAACAGGGCAAACGCGGGTGCGAACCATCGGGGAACTGTGCGCGTCACGGTGACTGAATGCATCGCGTCGCGCAGGGAGCACAATTGGAGGGCGTGGCTGAACGTGAGCGTCTCCGGTAGGCCAAGGCCACCCTGCGACGTCGGCCAGTAGAGCCACTCTTGCGCCATGGGACCTTTGAAGGATCGGTCTTTGGATATCTCCTTTTTGAAGAGGAACGACTTGCACAGGCGCGTTACCTGCTTCACCACGTCTGCGGGAACTCGCGTCACTGCAGCCGTGTACCAGAGCAAAGGCAACACGATGGCTCGTAGAATAACCGCTCGTCCACGGAGCGTCCGGGCGCGGTATCGCCAGAGGCGACACCTATCTACCATCGCCTTCAGGAGCTTCGGGAAGCGGGAGCTAGTCGGGAGCGAAGGGCTCACGAAGATACCAAGGACGCGCACCGCGCCGTCGTCAGCTATAACATCCCATCCGTCATCTTCCAGCGTGCTACGTATGTCCGGAGGCAGCGGCGAAAACGGAAGGATGTGGGTCTTGTGCACGTTGAGACTTAAGCCAGCAGCGACTGCATATAACTTGACAGCTGCGATAAACGCGGGGGCGAACCCGAGGTCGCGCAGAAGGCCAGTGCAGTCATCCGCAAAGGCGAGCAGGTGATGAGGCGCCGTGTCACCGGGAACCTGGAGGCCCATGTGGCTGGTCTTTTCGCGAAGGTAGCAGAGGAGCGGTTCGATGAATAACACGAACAACGCTGGCGACAGCGGGTCGCCTTGTCTAACGCCGCATCCGAGCTCGAAGAACTTGCTTGCCGTACCGTTCACCAGTACGCTCACGAGCGTGTGCCGGAAGAAGGTCATGATCCAGTCGCAGAAGGTTTCGCTGAAGCCCATGTGCCGGAGCACCAACAACAGCGCCGCCCAAAGGACACTGTCAAAGGCTTTTGCGTAGTCGAGAAGAACCGCGCCCGCACTGGACCAGCCGAGCCGCTTCGCCAACGTCTGCAGGTCCTGAAGCCGCAGAAGTGCATGGCGAATGGATCGCCCTTTGACGAATCCGGTTTGGTCCGAGTGGAGCAGCAGTGGTAGAATATCACGAAGTCGCCAAGCGAGAATCTTCGGTCCAAACTTGGCGTCATGATTGAGCAGCGTGATCGGACGATAGTTGCTCGGAAGACTTCGATCGCCTCCCTTGAACAACAGCGAGATGTAAGCTTTCCGTTGAGACTTGGACATCTTGCCTCGGTCAAAGTTGTTGGCATACACGATCTCATACACCTGCGCCCATAGCGGCGTATTGAGCTGGTAGTATTCTGCCGGTAACCCATCGTACCCTGCCGATCGACCCTTCGGAGAGTGGTGGATTGCCCAGTAGAAGTCATTCGCCGTGAACGGGGCGTCGAGCATGCGACGCTGTTCCTCGGTAAGCCGTGCCGTGGTGTGCTTGAGCAAACCTTGCAGGTCAACAGGATTGTAGCGACGAGGTGTCGCGGTTTCTCGCAGATCCCAGGAGGGGACTGGAAGAGCGACCCCCAATATTGGCGGTGCTCCGCGGCCATTTCGATTGGGTCGTCTGTTGTTGTACCGTCCGGGCGCGATACGTTGGGGATTGTAACGCTGTGGGCGGATGTCGTAGGGGACCGGAAGAAGTAGGCCGAGCCGTGTTCACCTTCCGTGATGTCCCGGTCGAACTTCGTTTTTCGCGACGGTCTGCGAAGAGATCCACCTGCGCTTTTAACGTGCTACGTGCCTCCGCCAGATCCTTGCGAGTGGCCTCCGATGAGCACGCCATGTCGAGCGCCTTGGCCATGCGTACGTCTGTGCGTAGCTGCGCGAGTCGTTCGTCGTCCGAGTTCTTCAGGGCGCGTTGCATTTCTTGGAGGAATTTTCGATCGGCTTCTTTGTGCTCGTCCAGCAGGATGCCTGGATTGGATCCGGTGAACCACCGGAGTCGCTTCGCGAGGCAGTCGAGCGTACCTTGGAGTGTCGTCCGCACCAACGGGACGTCGAGCAGCCAGCGTGGGCACTTCCACGGCAGCCGCTTGGGACCCGGATTGTTCGGAGACGAAAGGTGAAATTCCACGGGGAAGTGGTCTTCGTGATACCACTTCTTCTCAGTGACATAACGCGATCCTTGGTAGTTCGCGTTGAAGAGATCCGTTGTCACGAGGCAGTAGTCGATGCGATTCCGTTCTTCAGGGCCGGAGAAGAGGCGCATTTCTGGGAAGGTAGCCCTCCACGGGTCCATTACGCCCAACTCTAGCATCCAGATTTGTAGCTCGTCACGACCGAGGTCGTGCGGGTACGGAATTCGTTCATCGAGTAGGGGTCCATAGGCGTGTTGAGATCGCCTAGGACAATATGATTTGCTCCATCCGGAAACCGGGTGGGCATGGAGTCAAAAAGCGCTTGCGTTCGGTCACTTCCACCGGCGCGTAGACGACATGGATGAAGACCCGAAGGTCCCCGAGCTTGGCGTCCAGTACGAGGTAGCGTGGCTGTTGCGCAGCGCTGGCGTAGAGATGAGTCACATCCTTCACCGAGGTGAAGGGGTGAGCTCCTGAGAGAATGATGGCGACACCGTTGCGTCCGGTGAAGTCGTCGTCGTTGCGTTGGGACCAGAAGACCTGAGCCTTCGAGTCCGCCGAATTGATGTAGCTTGTCACGATCCTGAGATTGTCCGCCTTGGTGAACTTGGTCTCTTGGAAAGCGATGATCTGGTAGTCCGTGAGCAGCTTGCCGAGCATGCTATTCACGAGGCCACCGTTCTTGCCTGACGGGTTCAGTCCGTTGATGTTCATGGACAGCCCCGCAGAGCCCAAGGCGACTCAGAGATGAGTGGCCTCGGGAGACTCCGTAGAGCCCATCAATTCGTCGTGGTCGGGATTCGTCGCGTTCGCCTCTCCGGCGCCGCTTGAGGAAGAAGCCATGGAGACCGTGTCGCTAGGACGGTCTTCCAGGATCAGCTGCTGTACGTCCAGCATTACAGGACTGAGGTATCGCTCGTAGTCCTGGACGAGCCGAGACCGACAGAGCGCAGCGATCGTCTCATCCGTCCAAAGCAGGAAGTGCGAGTATTGGAAGCGGGAGATAGGCACCGCACCGCAGAGCGCTTGCATCTTAACAGGGTCGTGGTAGATGGCTGGGGCGTGCGTTCGGAGGAACAGATCCATACGGGCGTATGCTCTCGCCGCCGTGCGGTACGTGTCGTCGGGAATCTGGTCCGCGAGGATAGCGCCCGCAGTCGGCACCTCCTTGTCGGGATAGTCGTGGCTGACTCGATGCGTCAAGCTCTTATCCACACCGTTGGTCGTCGAGGGTTTACCGCTGTACAGTCGAGCCACTGCGTGCTCGTCCACCACTGGCAGTAGCTCGGGACCGCTAGCGTGCACCAACGCCGCGTAAGCGCTTGGTTGTGCCGTCATGGCCGCAAGGCGGTCTTCTGGCTCCAGCAGCTTCGGCAGCTCGTGGGCTGCTTTGCGGGCGCGGCGGCGGTACTCGGAGCGCTTGAGCGAGTTGGTCTTGGGCTTGAGGATAGAGCGCGCAGCCAGCAGTTCGCCGACCGGCTCGTGGAGAGGTAGGGGCGCGCTAGCGAGCACCTTCAGGTCGTCGTAGGCGACGCAGTCCGCGTCGCCGGCGGTCGGCTCGTCGCACTCGTGGTTGCCGAACGCGAGTTCGAAGTCGGTGGGCTTCACTGGGAATCCGAAGACGACTCGGCCGTCAGTCTCCGTGTTCTGGGAAACTTCCACGGTGACGTCAGGGGGATGGGGGATGACGTCGAGCACAATGCGTGACGAGATACCTTCACCCAATCCAGTACTGGGGCCGAGGCCACAGGACGTTCGAGAATGAGATTCCCGTCAGCCGGTGACGTCATCGCGGGTAGAGCCGGGGCGCGGGAGATCGATGATTGGCTCCTGGCACGCGTCGTCGGCCCGCCGTCGGATCCAACTGGATCTTCTCGGCGTGTCCCACGGCTGGTGCCTGCCTCCCGTTGAGCGACGCGTGGCGTCGTCGGAGCGCGTGGCTGCGCAGCGGCGGCCGCGGAAGCACGCTTGGCGGCGATCGACGGGGGCAGCGTCTTGTTGAGCGAGCGCTTCTTGTGCTGCACGTACACAGGAAGTCGAACGCCGGGAACTTGATCTCCCGTAGCGGTACACCGTCGGTGAGCAGGGCGTCGGGGACATCGTGCTCAGGAAACCAAACGGTGCGGTCGCGCGACATCAGCGCACCCGCGACGTGCGTCGGCGCGATGATCGGCTGGAGACCGAGGTTGTCGAAGAAGTCGTAGATATCGTCGTCACTCAGGCCGGGCGGGATGTGCGTGAGGTCGACGTAGTAGAAGCGGTCGTAGGCGCTGTATGGCTTCACGATGAGCTTGCTGCCCATGCAGGAGATCGACGTGCCGCCTAACTTGATGGCTAGGTCGCGGTTGGTGCACGTGATCCGGATGCCGCGATTCTTCACCACCTCAATCGCGCAGATGGCGCTGGACGCAGCGGCCCACGCCTGAGACTGCGCTTCGCGGTTGATCGCGTCCATGACCTCGGGCGTGCCGTACACGCGGGCGATCTGGGGCGCTGGGATCCACAGGACAATTTTGTCGGCTTCGGGGACGCGCGCGGGCTGGACCTGCTGCATCGCGATGACGCGGAGCTCCTGTGCTGGCGCTTCTCTCTCTGGCTTCGTTGAACGCGGCGAAGAACTTGTCGGCCGGAACGTAGCGGGCGGGGCGGCCGTACTGCTCATGATAAGCTTGGCGCGCGGTTGGAGGCGTCGCGGACGAGGGCGGCGCACGGGATGACCGGGACGACGGAGTGGACACCATGGCTGGATGGAGAGCAAGCGTCGGGTAGGTCGGGGTAGTCGTAGGCGGCGTAGGGTAGGCCGCAGGTATGTGCTTCTTAACTTGAAACCCCTGTGAATGTCACTTGTGGGGTTGAGCGCAAATTGCGAAGTGGAGGGCAAGTCTGGTGCCAGCAGCCGCGGTAATTCCAGCTCCAATAGCGTATATTAAAGTTGTTGCAGTTAAAAAGCTCGTAGTTGGATTTCTGTTTTGGATGTCCGGTCCGCTCCCTCTGGGAGTGTGTACTTATGGATGTTCGAGGCATTTTTGTGAGGCTGCCTCTCTGCCATTAAGTTGGTGGGTTGGTGGGCTTGCATCGTTTACTGTGAAAAAATTAGAGTGTTTAAAGCAGGCGTTTGCTCATTTGAATACATTAGCATGGAATAATAAGATACGGCCTTGGTGGTCTATTTTGTTGGTTTGCACACCAGGGTAATGATTAATAGGGACAGTTGGGGGTATTCATATTTCAGCGTCAGAGGTGAAATTCTTGGATCGCTGAAAGATGAGCTTAGGCGAAAGCATTTACCAAGGATGTTTTCATTAATCAAGAACGAAAGTTAGGGATCGAAGATGATTA
>JAAKBD010000505.1:0-26524 GCA_012656105.1 Phytophthora syringae | reverse complement strand
AAAATGAGTCATCCATTAGTTCCACGAATTCATCGATATCAGGGTCGTAAATACTGTCTATAGATTTCAGATCCCCGTCATTGTGGGGAAAATTGCGGCAGTCTCAATTATGCTGGACAAAATTCCGTCAGTATCCTCCGCTAACAAATTCGAGAGCTCGGCCAGCAAATCATAGATAAAGTTCACACGTGCTATGGGTTCAATGCTATTGAACCGAGGAATCAGGTGCTTCGCAAAAACTCCACCTTCGAGATTTGACTAGCACCTAGCCGCAGCATAAAATTCATCAGCTCTAAATCGCCTTCTTTCACAAAAATGAAATTGTCATCGAGGAACTTTGGGGCAATGCCCACACACAGCAGCGTTTTATGATATTTGCTCTCAATCTCCGCCATCGAAACGAATGTAGGTGAGAAGCTGCTGTCGACGTTCGCAAGACCATCTTCGCCATCCATCCATCGGACGTTGGACCCTTCGAGACGATCAACTCTGCGAAAGCCTGGAAATATTGGTAGGTTGTAACAAATTTGCTTATGATTCGCACGGATATCCTCGTCAGACATCAAGAATCTCAGCAGGCCCTCACGGTCGCTCCTTTCAGCTGCTTCAAACACTCTGTTCACCCGAGTTGGAATTGTTAAATTTCCTGCGCCAAGTATCACCCAATACATGTTAGCACGCCTGCAGCTGTAGGTTGATGGATGTACTGCCATACGTCCGGGTTGGGCTGGAAAGTTGCTAACAGGTTAGGTAGAGTAATCGCACTTTAAGTTTTTGCAAGCATCGGAGGCAGCCATTCGGAATCAATTCAACGCTAAGGACACCTGCTGACACGCTCAACTGTGTCAATGTGTCTGAAGAGGTTGGCACAATCGGCCACTTGCCCGAAAAAATGTGAGATGTTTGCTTGTGCCAATGTACTTCCAGAGCTGCCGAATCCAATCCTCGGTCGGGGCTTCAGCTTCCATCATCCCAGTCCAAGGTACTGCCAGCTTCCCAAACCATGCAGCAGGCAGCACCACTGCTAGCATACTCTCAAAGCCTTCATAGTCTAGCACTTGCACGTTCAATTGAGTTTTCGCCGTTACAGAGGAAAGCAGCTCCAGTCCACGTGTACTCACAGCTTCGATATCCACCAAATGACCACGTGCTCTCTAACAATCCCAATTCCGCTCGGGTTGGAATAAAAACGTGGTGTTGGCGCTTTCTGCATTTGCCATCGACGGGTTTGGATTTTGAAGCAGCCAGTTGAGGGCCGCTTCTACTCCGTCACTTTTTGTAAGCGCATAACTGGCATGCTGTCGAGTAAAACCCATGGAGCACAAATACTGAGTTCACTGGAGTTGCTAACGTAATGGCTTTCGAACGTTCGAAGGGTTCCATCAGCAATCGGAAGAAAATTAACACCGACAAGATCATCCAACCGGCCTGGTTCTAGGTCACTCAAAATATAGCTTAGCAGACACTCAGTAGCTTCTGGGTTGCCTGCATGGCCTGAGTGATTCCATTTGTATGCCTCCCGCACGACTTGTGGCTCCACGTATGAAGGAATTGTCTTCGTCGTCACCAGCAACCGCTCGAGATCTTCGGCGAGGTTGCGGACAACAGGAAAGCCATCATCAATAAGCAGCTGCTCAAGTTGCTTTGAGCTCGAGTAACTGCTTCGAATCACTAAACTCTCCATGGGTGACACCCAACGCCCACCCTTAACTTCAGTGTACAAGCACGGTTTGCTGCGAATCAGCGAAAACAAAGAATAGGTTAAGGAATCCCAGGGTGCAGGTGGAAGTGCCTGCGGCAGTAACCGGGCGTGGCGATCCGGTGGCATAGCTTGGTTGCTAGCCAAATGCAAAATCGCACGAGCATAACATGGTGCAATAACATCACGCAACAAGGCGATGTTCCACTGTGCCCGAAGAAGCCCGTCACCGCTAAGTCCTTCGCCAAACCAAATATCTCGACGGTTTGATGACAGCTCAAAGTATCCGTTTACCTAGTACGACAAAAGTGCGTGAGTACTGTCGACTTACGCACAGATATAATTGCAAAACAAAGTTCAATACGTACGTGCACGGGCAAATACGTATGCGTCGGCAATGGCAAAAAGCAGAAAGCCAAGCCGGACATGGAAGACATTGCGGTATCAGCTGTGGTTGTAACAGCCACCCCACCCCATGGCACTAGACGCTGGCTCGCATTGACGGGGTCGCAGGCTATCTTGGTACATTCACCACCGCCGAGCTGATTCATGATTAAGTATTCGTACTCTTTGGTCAGATCAACCGTGAAATTCCGTGCCTCGATTTTTAATGGGTAATCGCAGATGAGTCCTGTGAAGTAGTAGTAGAAAATAATACGTTAGTTCCAATGTATCCGAACGACCAGTATGCACAAAGCACACAAACGTACCATCACTTGAGAACGCCTGAGAAGAAAATTGCGTAGAAGAGGTCAAACTTGAGTGCTGCAGTGACCGTTTTGCTTCGATCTCCGCCGTCATGTTGCTGATCAATGCTTCCTGCAAAACTGTTGGGTCTTGCTCACCAGCCTTCCATTCCCATACTGATATTTTGCACACATTGCGCAAAAACAGCAGCACAGTTGGCAAATTTTCGGCGAATTCTTGAAGCATTTCTGCCATTTTCACGGGCGTTTGGGCACGATTGGAGAGCTTGCTCCGCTGGGCTTGTTCTTCTGTTCGAAGTGCAAGGCGAAAGATAGTCCCCTATGAAGAACGGAGTGGCATAGTAAGGTGAAAGAGTAAGTAGCTGAGTTCACAGAAGATATAAGGACTCAAGACAATCCCACCGAAAAGGGTTCGGAGAAGTTGCAACCAAAGCACCGAAACGGGGCGATTTGATCTGGGAAGTTGTTCACCAGATCAGGATGCGCAATGAAATCGATCATTTTTCCTGGATTGCTTGGGTTGACGTTCGGAAGATGACACGCCTACGTGAAATAGTTACAGGTAAGCACGAAAAGAACTCGCGTCAGTTTAATATTTCCAGCTTTTCCACATTTCGATCTCGCGAAGCAGTTCTAGGAGACCCACATAAAGTACCTGAGGGTCAAAGAAGACCAGCTGTGAGCCACTAACAAACGCGGGCAGATCGGTTACATGATAGACTGCCCCACAACAAGAAAATAAAATCATGATGTAAGCCCATCATCGATCAGCAACTCCATATCATAGCAAAAAATACAAAGACGACAAGCACGGGAAACGGATTGTACCCACCTGAATTGAAGCCAACACCAAAGCGTCCCGTCTTCCACCCTTTCGAATTGTCTTTCTTGAGTGAGTCTCCAATGCGCTGCATGTCCGGCCCACATGGATACAATCAGTCGCTCTTACACTGACATCGTACCAGCAAAAGTGCACTACCCTCTTACCTGAATCGACTGAAAGTCGGCGTCTGTAAACGTGGCGTTGTTGTGCACCAGCAAAGAAGGACCTGCAGAGCATCATCCACCACGACAACACAACAGCATAACAGCCACAAACACACACCACCAGAGTTAATACTTTGCACGGGTAGGCGCCTTCAAACTCAGCTCTGACCCTGAAAAGACCCGAGCTTCTCGTACGCGAGCCCCGTCGACGCGTGCTGGCGGTAGTCTAGACACAGATTCACCTCCGTAGCCCCCGCGTCGTCCGCGTTCTGCACCATTTCCTTAAAGATCGAGGTGCCCTCTGGTAACGGCAACGAGTCAATCAACCCATCGAGAGATTTGTTAGTACGTATACCCCTTCCTCCTCCTACATCGAGCGCGGTGGAGACGTACCGGGGTAGTTGCGCAGGATCTCTCGGATGCGGACGGTGAGGTCGATCTTCTGACCGAAGTCGTCGCCGAAGTAGACGTCCGCTTCCACCATCTTTTCTTGTCGCGCTTGGCGCACTGATACGAAAGAAAGTGAAGATGTTATGATCTGAAATAAAACCTTTGTTAAGGAATGTATATTCCTAAAGAAAGGTTGTTGTTGCCGCACCGACCTTGAGACCCGCACTTCAGAAGGAAAAAAGATTGGAATCGTTAGTCCTACCACCAACGGTCTTTACGCGGGCTTCAGCCGCGCTTCACGTGGGCGGTCTGGTTTGACTAAATTTCACAGCGCGGCAACGCTTCACTTGCACACGTCGGGTCTTACGTTGACCTCGGTCTTCAACTTGCGTCGGTCTCCCTCCCCCTCGGTGCAGCAGCACCGAACTACCTCAGTGTCTCCGACACCTAACAGATTCAGTAAGGCCTTGAGACGACACTTATCTAGCGGCTTGGTGAAGGTATCGGGGGCTTGACTTTGAGCAGTTCAATAGCTTCCATTTCACCTTGCCCGCGCCCATAGTGCCATCACAGCTCAATGTGTCGTGTGGCGTGGCTGTACGTATGACACGAAGCGGCTTGTGGATTTTCTCCCGCCGCGCTCGACTGCCCTATAGATTTACTGGATGAGTATGATTGGTGGATGCAGAAGTGGATTCAGTGTGATGTCAGTGGATTACGCACCTGCTTGGTTGGCGGTTTCGTGGAAGGATGCAAGGCAAAGGAGGAGCCCATAGTTCAGGAAGTGCACACTCGATGCGGCCGCATTTCAATGAGCATATACGCACTCAGTCCTGACCGCCGAGTCTCTGACAGCAGGTCAGCCTCAGATACAAAAGCGCTCTCATCTCGTTGCAGCCACCTGCCTTGACTTTGCCGGGGCACCGACACAAGATTACCACAAACCCAGCACAAGCTGCATGCCACATGCAGTGGACCACCAAGATCCAACCTCAGCTATCAACCCAACCATCAACCAAGCCTTCCACGAGCAAGCGCCAGACGAGCACCAATATTTAGGTTTTAATGCTCGCAGAAAAACAATGAGCACACTTTTTGAGGTTTTATTCCTCGATCTGTATAAGTACGAGATGCACGAGAAATATTTGGTTCTCGCGAAATTTTACTCGTCCTAACGGGTCGCCCAGACGCGGAGCTCGTCAGCAACCATCTCTACTGGCCAATATTACGCCGTAAACTACGGCGATCTTCCGCAGTCGCGAAAAAGATATCTGGTACTCAGATCGCCCCAGTCCAAGCTCGCGCAGCGTCGAGCATTGCGTGCACCGTGAGTCCGAGTACAAGGGACGACCAGCACTCAGTGTAGCCGCCACCACCGATTTTTCCGTCCAAGTCCGTGACTAGTACCCAGCAGAGCCGCCGCCGCCTCCGATCTCTCCGTCCAATCTTGAGACATCAAGCATCGAGTGAAGCAGCCGCCACCCAGTCCGAGACTGAGCCCAGCATCCCGTCCACGAGCACCCAGCAGTCCAGAGTAGGCGCCAGCACCTAGCTGAGACGCCACCACGGCGGTCTAGCCCAAGGACGGTCACCATCTAGTCCGCCATCGCGAGTTCGAGTCCAAGGCGGAAACCAGCACCAAGTGTAGCTGTTGCTACCGAGCTCTCGGTCCAGTGCTGAGGCCAGTACTAAGTACAGTCACCACCACCGCTCCCATTGCAGGCCCAAGGCAGAGACCGACACCGAGTGCAGCTGCCGCACCGAGCTAAAGTTCAGAGCCAAGGCTCAGCCGCAACGTCCGCGATGTCGTCCGCACCAGCAGCAGTCAAACAAGCGATCGAGAACTGGACTGACATTGGCCCATTCAGACGAAAATCTGTGCTACCTAATGATACATCCTTCATTTTTGACTGGGGTGTGCATGTCGAGTACGACGAGGGCAACCAAATGAAGGTCGGGTTCGTCTGCATGGCAGATGAATTATATCGAAGCGCGGACAACGGCACAAACCTGGTGCTACTGTCAAAGGAAGGACCTCTGTCGCTGTTAAGCATCTACGTCTTGTCCACCGCCTTGAATCGCCGAAAACCAAGAAGGAAAGCAAGACGAAACGAAAACATGGAATAGAGATCGAGCATCTGCGATCGTCGACAATGTACGCGCGGAATCCAGCGCGTTTGAACGTTCTCCTGAAACGCTTCTCATCATCAACCACAATTTTCCGCTGTGTATATGTGATTATGAGGAGTCCAAGTTGTTGGAGGCCCTCGTCGAGAAGGAGGAGATGAAGGTCGTCACCTGCGGAGCGAATCGGTGAAACGGTCATCGAGTTGTACTCTTCCACGAGGAAGGAGATCATCGAGTTTTTCGAGAACAACAAAGCGGTGTACCCTAACTTCACAATGATGGCAGACTTTTGGACCTGCAAAACGACGTCGAAGAAATACCTTGGCCTCCGTGTATACCTAATTGACAGCAATTGGCAGTTCAGGTCCGTGCTGGTGGGCACGCGCAAGGTCAGTCCCTCATACGGTGATCGTGACAAAGGAATCAGAAATCCATTTCTGCTATGTGTGAAGCGCGCTTTGGAGGAGTTCGGGTTGACTATTTCGAACTTCTACGGTGCCACGAGCGAAAAGGGCTCAGATGTGAGGTGTCTACTGACGGATGAAATACATCTACAATGGGAGTGGTGCATGGCACACATTCATGCTGCAACTCGCGCGGTGTGTGGAATGAACGACAAGAAAAAAACAGGAGAATCCAGAGATGGCTGAATTAATTTCGCAGTTAACTACAACCATCTACCAAGTACGCACGGTCGAAGTAATGCTCTTCGAGCACTATGCAAGTCGAAGACCGAGACCTCCACAACGCGCTTGCAGAACTATTCCTCCGCCCGGTTTCTGAGTATCACCAACGCTATTCGACGAGTTCTGGAAAAGTGGCCGGCACTCGTAGAATGGTTTGCAGAGCGCGCGCGGAAGGCAGTGCGGGATAAGACTCGCCCACCTGTGTTCCCCTTGCCGGTCGTCACCAGGACTTAATTAACGTGATGTCCGTCCAGGATCCTTAGCAGAGCTTAAGCGGGCATGTCGCTGAGGCGCTTAATCAAGTGGACGTGCTGATGATGTTGTACAAACTTCGATTGACTAGACAACAAAATCATAAATGGAGCAACATTTATTAAGTTTTTCTTTCATCAATGATAGAGTTTGTAGCGCTTTCACAGCTTTCGATTTTACGCAATAAATGATTTATGAAAATCTAAATGAAAACTGGAGGGATTATCAAAGCTTGATTTTCGTAATAATTCCGAAAAGTAATACAAATGATTTAATTTACACTAAATAATTTTCGAGAGTGCTAGAAGATTGCTACGAGTGCTAGAAGATATTAGGGTCAAGTTGACGTATATTATATGTTCTACAGCTCCGAAAACGACACTTTGGTGAAAAAAGCAATTGTAAAAAATCAAAATGTTGCTAGTTGTGGAGATACGAATGAAAGTAGGTTCGAAATCTTTCATGGAGTTAAAACTCTTGGGACAGCTGAGTCTCCTCGTCTTCACGTGGTGGGCGTCGGTACGGAACAGGTCGCTGCGACGTGGGATGTGTGCGGCGTGTTGCTGGCGATCGAAACAGGAGTTGCTAGGCGTCGTCGCTACGCGTGCGGTAAGCCTTTGACTACGAGCGCTTCTCCTTTGCCTCATCTGCCATCGACTGATAGCGAGCGAGAACAGAGCGGTAGTGCGTGCTGTCGTCCTTGCGTAGTGGCATGTAGCTGACATGGTAGTTCGTAAGAGCACCCTCCACCACGCTCCAAAGCATCCCAAATTCAGCTTGCGTAAATTGTCATGGTCTTCAAAACTCTGTTTCCGCCTTGAAGTAGAAGGAGTCCATGATTGGTGACTCGACTCGACAATCTCGTCTTCAACGTAGTCCACGTAGGCACTGAATACTTGTGAGCTGAGCTCCAGATTTTCGTCTTCGTCCTGCTGTAGCAGACGGAGCCTTGCGACTGCGTCTGCTGCCTCAATGGTTTTTCTTGAACTGAGCAGAAATTAATATGCACCGCAAGTGGGTGCGCTGAGCACCAGTCATTATTTGGTTCGACAACGTTGTTGGAGAGTGTATTCGATACAGATTGTGTTTTTCATCATTCACTGTTCTCCATACTATAAAGTGGTGCACATGATTTGCTTCGTCTGCTTTAGGATGTGCACCGCCGTTCTCCGATTCTAGATGTAATGCATGAACTACTACGCCAGTTGCTGTATGACACCCGTCTTTGAGATGGAGCGTCTTAAATCGAGCTTATAACACTTTATCCTCAGTAGTTCTACTGACTTGAACACGAAAACCTGTTCGACACTATCTCAGCACTGACAAAACCCTCGCTGGATTGAACCGAACGAGCTCACACAACTTGCGAAGTCTACCCGCCTACTACTCAGTGATGCGCTTGATAAACGCTTCTTCAGCCGCTACGACGACGACGCCAAGATGGCAAAAACGTCGTATGTACCCGAGATGCAGCAGAAACTGCATCCCATTTTTAAAAGCCCGAGATTGAACCTAAATGTCGTCGTGCAAACAGCAATGATTTGAAATACGTGAGGCCTGCAATAAGAGGGACAAAGTACATGGACACATTCGCGATCAGCTACGAACCTTGCTGAACACTGTTGCGGATCCAAGTGATGGAAGATGGAATGGAGCCACCTCCCCGAGTTCTACCCAGTATTTTAATGAGTTCGAGGCGATGTTTGCCCCTCCTCCGCGCAGATCATCGGCCGCCACTGTGAATCGAATGCACCGACGCGTGGACGAAGAGCTGGATCGCTGGAAAAACGACCCAATGGAGGTGCAACGGTCGGAGTCAGGAATCCCGAAATCAGTTATGTCATCTGGCAGCGAGTTGAGAACCGCATAGACTACATCTTCCTACCGCGAGCAGTGAAAGTGCTCTTCGCCATCCCTTCAACATCATGCCAGATTGAGCGGGACTTCAGCGTTAGCGGGAGTATGGTCACGTCACAACGTACCAGTTTATCGCAACACAACATCGACATGGCCACGTTCCTGAACCGCAACGACGAATTTGTGGATCTACTGCAGTGTGAGCCGATCAAAAGAGGGAAACACCGCGAGCATACACCTCCTGCTTCACGTACCCTCTGGGTCTGGATTGGGACATGGAGGACTTCGGATGAAATCTTGGCTGACTTCTTGTCGAGCACGAGTTTTCAGAACTCGTAGTTTTACGAAATCGAAGTTTCACGTTAACTGTGTTTAATACATGTTGCTTGTTGGTTTTTGTTCACTGCTGTTGGAATGTCTGCACACGATGTTAGCTCCATGTTTGCTATATAAATCGAAAGCACGTTAAAAAATGACCCGTACCGCTGAGCAGCAGCCACTGCTCGCTCCGCCACTTCTTGCTGGAGACCAGAGATGATAACTTGACGATCTAAAATACGGGGCGGGTCCCAACGTCCGCCAATGCGGTCGCCACCGCTGCGACCGGCACCACTGCGACTTCCACGAACACGCTGAGATTGCATAGCACGACCTTGCACCACCGGTGGAGATGCATGGTGGCTGTGCTTGTTCCTAAAACGCTTGCCATCTTGAAGTAGTGGTCCTCTCATGCCCTGCGAGTGAAGGCATCGGCAGTGTACTTGCGGTTTGAGCCCTAATGAGGGCGTCTCGCATTCGCTGTTGTACGTAGCGATCTTCTTCCGACAATTCATCGTCACTTCCGTTTCCGTCATCTTCACTACTGCTGCCGTACTTTTCAAGCTCGCTCTTGATCTCCTTTAACTGCGCGATCAACAGCACCACCAATGACATTAATTACTGTCCTAACGCTTGTCCCCCTGATCGTTTGATATCTGCCGATAAATCGGCGGCTGAAGGATCTAGCAGACGCTCTGTAACCACGTCTGTCACGCCATTATTTAATTCGGCCTCATTTGCTTGAAATTCGTCTTGACGTGCATGGTCTATAGCCTGCAATTGACGCAATCTCGCTTCCTTGGTTTGCAATTTCAGCTTGACGCTCGCGTTCCACGGCCTCACGTTGGCGCCATTCGGTTTGGCGCTCGAGTTCCACGGCCTGGAATTGGCGCTGCAAAGTAGTCATACGCTCGGCCACCTTCTTTCGCAAAATCCTTTGCGTCGTCACCGCAAAATTCTTCACCTGCTGACTCGTGCTTTGATGGAGAACGTTCGCAGTACTACTGGAACTGATCCCGCAAAATGGAGGTTGCGTCCGCTTGACGTTGAACTTGAAGGTGCATATCGGACTGGGAGGACACCACTACTCGCTGCACCAATGCCGCTCTGATTTTGTTGTCTCTGCCGCCACTAGATTCTTGACAGCATCGAGTGCTGGTTCGCTAGTCGAGGACGCCACGCTTGCCCATACCTCGTTCCTTAGTTCATCGCGCATGGCTTGTAAACCCCTTTCTAGCGATCGTTCCACGTGGACGTTTCTCTGTCGTGGACTTCTCCACAAGCTCATGAACGAGCTCGACAGTTTTCTCGGAAGCGGTGCTCGCGTGATGCCGTACCGCCGTTTGATCCTCGACGAGCTCTTTGATTCGTTTTGTCAGTGTCTGCAACCAACATCAATTATGGCGTCCAGCTGAGTCTTCAGTCGACTGACTCCGTTCGCTTGCGAGGTTATCAGCGCCTGGGACTCACACTGCACTTCACGCAGCGCATTCAAGAGCTTCTTTGTCACAGCCTTTTCGACATGATCTCCAGATTTATCCTGCATCTACTGCAGCGCCTTAAACTGTTCGCGAATGGCCGATTGAGTCGCCATCAGCTCTCCCTGGAACCGACCAGCTATTGCAAGCTGCTGATCCGCCAGCTGCTTGATGCCGATCTCGGTCGAGACCTGAACGGCCATTAGAGCGGTGCTCTGGACATTACCCTGTCCTTCTTGCTGGGACTGCAGCATCGCTTGCCCTCAGCAAGAGATCGCGCTTGGGCGAGAAAGAAATCCGCTAGTTTCTCGAGGTGTTCCTCAACACAAGGGACAATATTCGCCCCTGCATTCTCCACCACCACTAAGGCCGATGCGGTGTTGCGACTTGGCCCATCGGTCATGGCTTCAGTCTCATACTCGGCGTCGCCGCTTGACGGGTCGTTCATGTCTTCAGCGTGGGTTTCTTCGTCGCCTCGCGCAGCTTGAGCATCCGCTTCTGCTTTCACCTGGGCACGGGTCAGCACCTTGACGTCGGGATTTGCGGGGGCGGGACGTACGTGCTGGACGGCGGGGCTATATTTTACTTGCGCCTGCGGAAGATCGTCGCTGAATAACGGCCTATTAAAGAATTGCCCTTTTAGCCAATGTAAGTGCCGGAGAACGAGCAAATGCACAGGATATTCTCGTGCCCCCCCAAAAAAAAAAAAGTGATACGTGATCTAAAACCTTGCGAGATTTGCTCGCAAGGTTCTTTTCCTCGTGGATAAATCTCACTAGTCGTGCTCGTCATTTGCTCGTGGGAGGCTTGCCATCAACTGTACAAGCTCTTGTGAAGATGACACTCGCCATGAGGGTCACACTGGATGAGATCACTCTCAATGAGTTGCTCATTTCAGTACAATTACACTAAATGGAGCTGTACTACATCCCAGTATCCAACTCTACAGGAATGATTGCGATTACGACTGAAAAACACCAAAGAACGCCGAAGAACGTTGAAGTGAGACCAAGTGATATCATCATGATCGGGTCGGCACCAAGGGTCGCTTCAATTTGCAGCAAGATTGGTGTGTACCCAGAACCGACCGTCATCACGATCGTTTCAGCGCTAATGATTGCGCCCATATCCGCATTTATTGTACTGGCCATAATAGTTGATGCCAAACTTGACGAGCATTTTACCCCTAGAAGATGATAACTTTCCATATGCGATAGTTAGATTTAAGGGGTTGTATACGGCGTAGATTCCGATTTGAGGTCAGATTTGCCGAATTCGGTCTCCTTTATGAGATACCCTCTCGCAATCAATGCGCTCCGAGCACTCAAAAGTTTGGGGAAAGAGCTCAAGTAGGGTTAGTCGGTGATCAGCCAAACCAGACATAGTCATTGGATCAATTGCCTAACCATACGGCAAACCAGATGGTGTTTAGGGGACTTGACCCTGTTTTGCTCGACGGTGCTGCTCAACCAAGAAATGTTAATTCAACAAAAGCAAATCGTCCTCACTGCATCATATTCAGTTTAGTGGTTCCTAGTTATCACAACTCCGCTATCATTATTGATTTTCAGCAGATTTGCATAATGTTTTACGGGTAGTTGATATTTAACGTTAAGATGGCAGATGGTGATTTACTAGAGGAGACTCGGACGCTTCCTGGTCTTGGTAGGCTCTTCAGACGCGGTCTACTGTAACGGTGCTTACTTCTCTCATGGCGAGGAAGTATTTGTAGGCGCTCACCCATAATAGTTGATGCCAGGAATTCTAGCATTTGCATGGTTTCCGTTGTAGTTCGGTTAATATTAGCCGTAGACTCTTCAACCGACCCGCAAAATGACCACAAGGCTTCCTCAATCCCTTTGCATGGTTTGTTTGGCATCAAGCCGATCCAGAATGTCTAAGGGCAGGAAGCTGAGTGAAGATGCGAGGATAGTGGCGGGTGCATCCAGAAACACGCTGTCACCCATGATGAGTGTACAAGGTTGAAGATCGCGCTCTCTGATACCTATAGTGAAAGTAAGTCAACCCAGATCGTGCAAAAGCACGCAATCAAAAGACAGACAGAAGTGCGCAATGCGCAAAACAGATAAACATAAACAGGTACCAATTTGCCGAGAACAAGACAAGCGACTCCAGCATCAGCCGGATTCGACTGCGTCCCAGTGCCTGCGTGACGACAAGCTGCTCGGAGGCAAAACCTACCGCAGGGCCCGATCAACGGACGTCGAAGTCACACCGATTGCGAGTTCGGTGTGTGGTTTCTCTACTGAAGAGCCAAGGCGAGATCAGAGCGAGGATAGGCATACTCGTGTGCTGAAGTGAACCGTCTGTTCCATATCCAAGTGTCGTGTACGCTCGTTGAGTGTGCACACATTTCATATTCCCTGCTGTACTAGGTGGTTGGTGTAGTCACCCCTAGCACTTGATTGATTGACTGCATCTGTGTGTGTGTGAGAGAGAGAGAGAGAGAGAGAGAGAGAAGGAGTTTAGTTCCTCATTCAGTGAGGGTGGTGCGCGAAGGACGTTACGATCATCCAGGACTGACCAGTATCCTTGGGTGACACTTTCATAGTTGAAGAGACCCGGTCTGTGGGTTACGCAAAGAGTTATGACTATGTAGGTCACCCTATTTGTGTGACCACACTCTCCCTAAAACAGTACTCAGTACGTGAAAGTTAACAAGATATCAGTAGGTGACTTCACAACCAATAGATATGCATTAGCCTAGGCTCTACTATGTTAGATAGTGAGACCTATAGATTTACACCAGGGCGGCTCTGCCGCCGATAGCAATAATACATTCAGTTTACCTTTAACCTTAAGAGTTTTATTGTCTTGTAAAGACTATTACTTGGAGCCTGTACGCTACTGTCGTACGCTCGTCCCTGTTCTTTGTATAAGAACGTCAAGGTAACCTACCTGCTTAAGAGCTCGCTGAGTCCGACTAAATCTTCCTCTACGCTACAGTCTACGGCAGCCCGCTGCACTTGGTAGCACTTGTAGTCAATCCTACACCTGAGTCGTTACGACTGTCCCTCTGTGAGGATGGAGCATATCGCCCACTTACCGGCGAGTCAACAAGACGGGCATAAAAAGCTGATGTCTTTGATTGGGCCGGAAGGTGTGGCTCATCTTGCTTCGCAAGGCCCCGACGCTGTCAACGCGCGTCTGGAGGCGTTCTCAACTATGAGAATGCTCTGGTAGAGCACATCGAGCAGAAGATGACTGCGGCCGCTGCGTCTACGACGCCCAGGCCCTCATCGGATGGAGCTCCCAGAGCTAAACCGCTCATGGTGAGCGTCAAGACCGAGGGCAAGGAAGGAGAGAATCTCCTGCTCTGGGTCAGAGAAATTGAGATGGCTATGACGTCCGCCATGCTCAAGACCGAGCAGCGCGTGGCGCTAGCTATCTCAAAGCTCGGAGGTCGAGCGCGAGAATGGGCAACGGACCTGCGGTACGTCTGTGAACGCCGCCTAACCAGGCATATCGCGTGAGGTCACGCTTCTTGCTACCCGACAGGGTAAGAAGGAGTTAGTGGACCTCGTCCAAGAGTTGCGCACTCTGATTGCCGGTATGGCAGCGGCCCTCTCCCCGAGGCGGTCACGGTGACCATCTTCATGGAAGGTCTCCGCACTGGCGTGGCCAGGACGGAAGTCTTCCGTGTTCACCCTTCTTCTTTGAAGAAGCCGTGAACGTGGCGTTGAACGCCGAGTTCAACTTCAAGTCCGCTCGACTTGGTTGAAGTGCTTCGCACAACAGCTCGTCTGGAGCTTCGGGCCCGTCCAATGGACCTGAGCCGATGGATCTCAGCTACGCTGAAGACGAAGAAGCCGAGCTTCAGACTGCCGAGCAGCGCATTGGCGTTCGCCGATGCTATGTGTGCGGGAGCACGCAACCTGCGTCCTGGTGTCCGCTTCAAGCAACGCCAGGCTCCTATGAGCCGAGGCCGCGCCTCTGACCGGAAGCCGGTCCCTTGGCAGGGAACGCCAAGACCCAGTAGGCGCGGGCGGCCTGCTGGGGAAGAACTATGTTCTGTTGAACCTCTGAGAGGAGGTCAGCAGGGCTTCCCCGGAGAGCTCCGTGCTATAACACGGAACGTGTATGCAAGCCGGGCTTGCTGGTCGTCGAAGCGACCGTGAAGGGCTTTAATAAGCCATGGGTAATCCTTATCGATTCTGGTGCGTCGGGCAATTACGCTCGACGCGCCACGATGGAAGGAAGTCAGCAGTATGCTGAGGCGCAAGTGGCGCGAGTGCGGCACGGTCACTGTTCGTCTTGCGACGTGTTACGGTGCCTAAGGTTCCTGTGAACCTGGGCGTGAATGTTTTGGACTTCGATAGCGTTGAACGCTGTCTGGTCCTTGACCTGGATTCGAGATACGATCTCATCCTAGGCATGGCCTGGCTGGAACGCCATGAGCCATGGTTCGATTGGAGGTCTAAGACCTTAGGCGCAACGCGCTTGCCTCCTAGCGGAACTTTGGCGAGTCATGAATCCACCTCTGCTAGGAAGCAAAAGCGCTATTGGCGCGAGCACTGGACCGAGACGGTCAATGTGCTCGATATTGGAGTGTCCGAGTTAATGGACACTGGCGTCACTGACGCGAGCCCTGAGCAATGCTCTTGGGCTGAACGTGGAGTGGCACGTAAACCGCTGAGCGGCCATCGTTGTGTTAACGAGCTGCCGCTGTCTGCTTCCGAAAGCATGGCCAACCCGGTGTCGAGGCACGCGGGGCTGGGCCCTTCCGAAGTACGTGGCGTGACACGCTATCTGCCGAGCGACGCTCGCTCTGATGAGCAGCCTTCGCTGCATGCCAATGATGGCGTGGTCGACGGAACGTCGAGGCATCTTGGGCCTGGCCCTAGTGATGCGCGTGGAGTGGCACGTAATCCACTGGGTGGCGACTGCGAGTCCTGCAGCCCGCTGCCGGATGTCGGTAATGACATCGAGTCTCCTTTGGAGCAACAAGAGGTGAGGGCACCCGAAGATGTGTTTTGTCTTAAAACCCTGGTCTCCGAGACGTTCGGTCTCCGCGAGGAGACGGCAGCGACGCCGCATGTCGACTGCGAGACGCAGGGTCTGTTGTCCTGATATCCCGAGTGGAGGATGAACGAACAGCTATACACACTCATGGATGGAGTGACTGGCGAGGCCAATGGTGAGATCACCTTGGAAAGTATTTCCGCAGTCGATGCTCTGATAGAGCTGGACGAGATGTCCGTCGCCGAGTTTGACGAGGCCTTAAAAGCGGGCGATTTAGCCGAAGTGGTCATGATACGACCCGCAGAAGAAGAGTTGAACTCTTCATCGCTTATGGATGAAGCAGTCCTTGAGGACACCAGGAAGATCTTAAGTGATCGTAGTGGATCCGCGATCCCGAAGAATCCCTCGGATCCATTATATCCTTTGGTGAAGGACTTCCAAGACGTGGTCTCTAATGACCCTCCGTCATCTCTACCTCCTGATCGAGGCGTGCGTCATGAGATTGACCTGGTTCCTGGAACCAAATACTGCGTTACACGACAGTGGCCCTTGCCAAGGGAGCAGTGCGACGTCATTGACGCCTTCTTCAGTGCTAAACACGCGGCAGGAATGGTGCGAGTGAGCAAGTCTCCACATTCCACGCCGACATTCTGTGTCAGAAAGCCAAATGGGAAGTGGCGTATCGTTCACGCTTTTAATAAGCTCAACGCGGCCACTATCCCGGCGCGGACGCTGATTCCTAGAAAGGATGTTATGCTGAACAACATGGTTGGCAGTACAATGTACAGTGCGCTCGACTTAGTAAATGGTTATTATCCCCGTCAAGCAAGCGAAGTACCTGTAGTGAGCATTCCCCATGAGGAAGGCGCCGATAATCAACAACACCAGCGAAATAGATTTCGTCAACCAAATCTACAAGAAACAGTGTTGAAGCATTAGCATCGCCACCAGTAAAGTCCCAGTAAAACAGCACTCACTTATCAAATACGAGGCCGAGCAGCAGATTGGACCACATACTGCTGGAAACTGCCATCGTGAAGGCGTACTGGAGACGGTCGCTCTGTGCACAAACTACAGATCAACACGTCAGAAAGCTAAGGGCATTCACCCCGTGTACCGCTGCTACAAGACGCACTCATCTCTCCAGTTGAGCAAAATTCATTGTAGATCCGATCTTTCTCCAGCAGCGGCACCAGTGACGTCCTGTTCAGCAACAACAATTGCAATGCAAACGTCACTTGAAAACGCCCAGCCAAGCAGCCAAAGCGTCGCCCGTACCAGCCAAAGATGATCCCAGAGCCCAAGAAGCACTGGAAGATGGCGAACGCCACGTAGACGTAGCGGTGTGGGTAGCTTCCCGTGTCCATCCACGTCGTATCGGGGCCAGCATCGCCACAGACGTCACGATGGAAAATGCTGTGCGGTCGTAAGCTGATTTTCTGAAGTTATAGAGAGCGTTCTATGCTCACTGACTGACGTGAGCTTCTATCTACATATATATGTAGCTTCACCTAGACGTTTTTGCCACGACCACCAATACAGTCACCAACATGGCTACACTGACCACCTCCGCCCAAGAGACTCGCGCTGCGACGCTCGTTGAGTTCCTCAAGCGGCTGCAACACAATGGAGACGCCACTTTTAACAACAAGAAGCTGACAGTCCATCTGTTAGGCGCCGACCACCGTGAGGGCAACTCGGGGGCTGAGACGGTGGAGGTTTTCCAGAGCTTTTTGCAGTACGTGGCTACTGAGATGCACTTGTCGACGCTGAAGCTGGTGCTGGTGGGCCCCAATTTGTCCAGAAAACTTCATTTGAGTGAATTCTCGAAGAGCGTGAGCTTTGGTGAAGTCGACACCTGCAAAATGGACGTGAGCTACTTCGTGGGCGGCTTCGAGACTTATTTCCAGGACAAGACGCTGTACTGCGAGCCGGACCTTGTCGTGTGCTTCAACGCTGGTATCTGGGGCTACGACGAGTGGCTGCCAGCTATTCGACTTGTACTGATGAGGTGCAAGTGCCGCTGCTGGTCACGTCCTACAACGAGCTCGAAGCGGGCGACGACGAGGACGTCTTGACGACCTCAAGCCGACCACGTGGATCTGGCGGTCTGAGAAGAACCCGAAGGGGGCGGCCACTACACGCGCTACGAACAATGCGGACGGATCAATTCTAAAGGAGAACGACTACTGGATGTGCCTCACTGGCAGGCCACAGTAAGCAGCAGCACAAACTGTTTTTCCAATTCAAAAAGTGCGTCTCGAGAGCGTCTACGTGTTGATCCGTGACTGTGTCGTCCTAGCTTTCAAGCAGCAATTCGATGGGGACTCCACAGGGAGCATTTCCCATGAGACGACGTTGACGCAGCTCACCGTGCAGCTCACACACCTGCGGAAGGAAGGACATGTGCTCTTCCACCACTTGTTCCCATGACTTGGTCGGCAGCACGAGCGTGCAAAAGGTGCCGGACGCGTGACGCAGGCGGATGTTCTTGACCAATTCCTCGCAGGTTTTACCGCCGCCATGCGCGGTTGCCTCACGTTTGGTGCCGAATGTCAGCACCACCGCGTCCTGAAACTCTCCTGCACGTAGTCTTCGTCTTGAGCTCCTGGTGCTGGTAAAGGAGGCGAGCGCGGCACTGGAATGTGCAGAAACTGCTGCTTTTCCTTGCTCGTCGCCACTTCTGAGAACAAGACGCCGAAGTTGAAAGGCTCTGGTGGGGCTGAAGATGCCGCGAAAGAGTGTGGCACAGCAGCATGTGCTTCATTCTCCGCAGTACCAAGAGGAGGGCAGTCCATGCACAGCAGTTGGCACTGCTTGGGCAGTGACGGATCATTGAGCAGCGCTGTCAGTACATTCATCGGGTCTGCGATCTGAAACGCATTAAACAGTTCGTCCAGTGTCGCGAGCACCTTCGCGCGCGTCTGACTCATGTACTGCACCGCCTCGGCCACCAACTGCTGCGTCTTCGCAGCCTCCGAGTTAACAGCAGAATGTGCATCTTCCTCGTGCTTTTGTTTCTTGCGCGTCTCCGTCTTCCTCGTCCGAGTCGCTGTCATCGTCCATCGGATTCTTCTTCACCAACGTAGGGAAACAGGACCGAACTCCTTGCAAGAACTTGACGGCCACTTCGCCCACGTCCAGCACTTGAACACTCGGGGTTCTAGTCGCATCAAAATCTTGAGCTGGAGCTAACGGGATTACCAGCAGTCGGCGCTTCCCGTCACGCTTGACACGTCCACCGAGACACGTGAGCTGTCGGTCGCTCTGCACACGTCCAGCCACCACCACATACTCGTCGAACGGGACTTGCGTCTTGGTAGCCACGTCCAGAAGCGCAAAGTCTCCGCTATCGACTGCCTCAAACACGAACATGATTACTCCAGCCTGAAAATGCAAAAACACACTAAAATTGAAACTATCTAATCGTACGCTTTGGTCGATGACCTCCTGTTGTTTGCCATCATGTCTATCGCTATGCTTAAGCTTAAATATGAATGTCGGCGGGCAGCACCGACGGCTTGAGGATCTCTTCGACCAAAAGTCCCGCGGGAACTCGACGAGGTGGCCGCGGATCTCCGAAAGTTGGCCGCGGGCTCGCGTCTCGTCCTCCTTGCGAACTGTAGCAGCAGTTTGCACGTGGCTGATCTGGCAGTCGGCGTCTTCACCTCCAGAGTCCTCCCCAGCTTCCTCGGTTAGAAGCCCTTCGCGCGTGGCGTGGTAGCTGCCTCGGCCGTCCTCCAGGACGGGGTCGTCACCGTCGATGCGATCTTCTTCCGTGTCGAAGTATTCGGCGTTGAACTTGGAGCGACGTCCGAAGTCCAACACGTCCATCGTCGAGTACCACCGCTTGAGCGACGCACGAATGCCGTGACCTCCGCCGTAGTCGCTTCCTGCGTCGCTGGAGTCGTCGTCGGTATCAAGCTGACGACTGCCTCCAGCAACACTAAACATGCCGTAGAAACTGTCTCGGGCGCTGCGAGTGTTGGCGCGAGTGCGGATACCGCCGCCAGTTTCTAGGAGAGACGATGTACGCGCGCTGCGAACACTCCGCGGACCACTGACAATTGCATTCACTGAAGGACTTTGAGGCGTTTGCTGGAAGCTCGAAACACTGGGCGAGTTCGGGTACGACGGCGTATCTCCCAAAATCACAGGCTGAGGCGGCGTATCCCCGACCAAGTATGATCTGTCTGATGGCATCGAAGACGAATTGTGCAGGCGACGCTGGTTGGTGGCTCCTCCGACGCTCATGCTGCTAGTGATACCACTGCCAGTGTCCATCTGACTGAAGTTGGTTGGGGTCATGCTGATGGAGTTGGAACGGCTGAAATCACCCTGCTGAAGCCTTCGCCAGATCGAGTAGAATCTTCCGTGCTCCTCATCATCGCTGGCCACACTCCAGGAGCTATCTCGATGATCAGGACGTGGTGGTAGTAACCCCTTCTTCACCCACCGCCGACGTCGAACTTGGGCCATCAACCGGTCGGCCACAAGATGCTGAAGCTTTTCGCGTTTCCGATAGTCCGTTTTCATGGTACGGACCTCTTGGAAAACGGAGAAGTTGCGTGCGTAGCACCAGCCATCGTGATCCATAGAGAACAGTTTCTTCTTCCTGTCTTTGTGGTTGTCAACCTCGAAGTCCCTCAGATCCACACGGTCTGCCGCGATGGGCACTCCATTTACATCTGTCCATGGCGCGTAGTCGCCATCCTTTAGGTTTACAGCATCCCAGACATGGGATCGACCAGGTACCTTGAGCACATTCATCCGCTGATTCTCAAAAATCTGCGTCACATCAATACTGAGAAGTTGACAAACGCGCGCATGCGGTTCGACGGTGCACAGTCAAACACGTTCTCGAAGATCTTCGTGTTGGTTGCGGCAGTTGAGTTGATGCTCTGCCACGTGTGGTCTGACGTCGGGTCCACAATGGTATCGTCGTCGTCAGCAAGCCCCAAATGTTCACGAAAAAGCTGCATACGGAGCTTGCTGGCTGACAAACCCCGTCGGTACGGCTTCTCGTTCATCACACTGTCCTCAAATTGCATATCCTCGATCACAAGAGCAATCTCTGAGTCACGGTCACCGTTCATACTGCGGTCGTTAATGTTCGCGCTCCCGAGGATAACGCATCGGTCGTCAGCGATCATAAGCTTGCTGTGAATGTAAATTTGCTCAGTTGCCACACAGCCGTTTGGCATAATCCCGTACTTTCGAAGTCCGAAGAACGCCACGTACTCCTCCGGGTTGTTTGTCACGCCCTTCAGCGCCTCGTAAAGACTGTACCGGCCACGGCAAATGGTAGCGAACTGCCAGTGCATGACCGCGTGAAGATTCGTGAGCTCGTGGCTGCGGATGTTGCCTTCGAATGCAGGCAGCAAGGGCATCACGACGTACACTCGGAACTTTTCATCACGCTGCACGGCACGCTCGATCCGGTCCACCAACGCTTGCAATATTCGATTTCGCACGATGCCATTGCCATCCATTCCAGAAATGAAGAACTGGTTCTCGATGTACAAAAATGCTTCGAGTTCGCGATAACATCCATATAAGCGGCTTGAATGCTGGCCTCCGTAGGCACACCAGCGGACCACATCGACACTGAGCGACAAACCTGGATATTGCAGATATTGGCATTCGGATGGAACACCTGAAGAATAGACTCACCACGCTGAGCTCGCAACACCTCGCCATCGTCTAAACGACTGGTACTTGCTGACACAGTCCCAATAATCGGGCGCATTGGGTTAAGAGGGTTCAACGACGAAGACGGTGGCCATTGAGGGCCCGTCGCGGTGCAGGGGTACATGGGGTTCAGAGATTGCACCACTTGGAAAGGTTCCATACCCAGTGAGTCTTCACGCACAAGTGGGATGGTTGTTCGAGTCGAGCCGTCCCGCACATCAGGGTCTGAAGACGGGTACTGCAACGTCCAGCCATTGAAATCCATCGGCACAAGACACTTTGGCAGAAACTTAAACCGTCGCGAACGAAAGCAAATGCACCAGCCTGTCCGGAGCTGATAGTCGTTCTTGGAGCATACGAAGTTCCAGCGCTGGATGAAGTGATACGCCACGTCCTGTACAGGCGGTCCCGTGATACTGCAATGCACGTCGTGCCATGGCATTCGAGGCTGCGAAGATCGATCAATCAGATCTTCGAACGGTTTGTTCACTCGTACAAAGTCCTTTATGATTGGGTTGGAGTAGTCCTTGCCTCGCCAGACAGGATCATCGCCAGGGTCGCTAATCGGGTGCCCATGATGGTCATATCGGCCGAAACACAGATCCAACCCACCAACAAACGACAGGGACTGGTCGATGCAAACAATTTTTTCGTGATGAGACCAGAACCCCAGGCTTTGAATCTGGAAAATTGGATCACGCAGGACGCGAATGTTTGGATGAAGCATCAGACTGCGCTTGGTGTACGCACTGTTCAACGTGAGTGCCAACTTCACTTCGCGATAAATCAGCACATAAATCTTGACGCCGGCCTCCGCCTTCTTCATCAGCAACTGGCGCAGTTGCGTCTTGTTCACTTGCTGTCCATTGGGATCTTCGTCTGCTTCTCGTGGCGGCAACTTTCGGCCTGGTCGTAGCAAGAACAGGTCCGGACACACCCACCAGCCAGCAATTAAAATCTCGTACTTCGCGTTGGAGATTGCCTTGTACATGGCTGCGTACGTGTCTTCTCCATCCACATGCCAGCTCACAGCGCAGGGCGCGGGCGGTGGAGCTTCGAATGACTCCTCTGACTGCGTGCTGCTGTCAATTCGAGCTGAGGCTGGGGGCAGATTACCCGTTCCCATCCGTGCAGCAGTCTCTGCATCTAGCTTGATCACAGAATCTACCACCTGATTAATAGGGGTACTGTTGCTGCTTCCACCGAGTAGATTGGCAGTCTTTGCTTTTGCAGCAACTGCCATACAATCGTCATCATCCAATGAGCTCGTGTGCTGTGGTGCAAACGAGTTGAATCGGGTAGACGTGTCTTGACGCTTGAGCTTCTGCAAACGGTGCACACATCGATACCAATGATCTCGACGAACGTGCGGATGCCACAGTCCAAGGTACGTGACGAAGTAATTGGCTAAGAAACCAACAACGGGTGCCACAATACCACCAGCAAATAGGAAGAGTACGTAGTAGACGTACGATCGCCACGAGAGGGGGAAATTCGCACAGAAATTGCACACAAGCTGCCAACATTGCTGTAGCTCTGAACACTGAGATCAGTGTCAACGCCTTCCAATGTTAAAGTTCCAACACTAGGCACCGAGTACTTGGTGCCCGACTCAAAGAAGCGATCATTCTTGGCATCAATCGGTTTCACCACGCTGATCATCGTACCAGCTCCGACCGCATTCGTGATAACGTTCAGACTGTAGCCCATACTGTCACCACTCTGCCAAAAGTATCCAAGATTTGCAGCCATCGAGTTGGCAGACGGCTTCTTCAGCTGCGAGACCACTGCGCCCTCCTCATCACTCTCAACATAAACCGTGGCGTCGTCTGGCACGGTGAAAAAGTAGCCGCAGTACTCAATGTCGTTGGTTTGGGTCCAGTTTTCATACCCCGAGGCGTTCGTGATTGGGACGCCTAAGGTCTTGTTCAAAGCGAGATTCTCGAACTCATAAATGTTATTGGAGAGCTGCATGATTCCGTAGCAGACTCCCATCAGAGCAACGAAGGCTGTCAATCGAGTGTAGTAGTGCCCCGTATCGATCTCGATATCGCCAGCTTTGCTGCCAACGACCAACCCGCTCGGCATCCAGCTCACTCCTTGCCTGTAGCTTCCTTTCCTTGCTGTAAAATTCTTGTCGAACAAAAACACTTCGCTGGGCTCCCGGTCATTTCGATGCCTGTACGCCGCGAAACACGAAGGTTTCAACACGACCCATCTCCGAATCACACCAAGCCGATGCTGGAAGAACTTGTACACGAACCCTGCAAAGAAAAAGACGCCTCCCAGCACCGCAAGTCCCCAGAACACACCAGCCGTGTTGATCTTCGTAGAGACCTCTTTAGTCCCGGAATCCGAGTTCACGAGCTCCTTCTGCGGCGAGAAAAACGTCGGCAAACTCGTGACAATCACCAGAAAAACCGGGAAAATGAACCCCACAATAGCCGACACGAATGCTATCCGCATCCACGCGCGGTACAAATGCCGATACAGCGCCTCAATCGTGCGGTTGAAGCACGTAGAGCGGCAGCTGAAAAGGCCCATTAATGCGCATGTGCACATAGCCCTCTTTCAGCGACGGCCCGAGCCGCAGCATGGCGCGTGACGGACTCACCTCCAAAAACGACAGCAGCGGCTCCGAGTTGCGCAAATCTCGGTCCTTCAGAAGCCCCCGAATGTAATCTTGCACCACGTACACGTCCGCAACGCGTTTCTCGGCTCGTTTCTCGCGCCAGATCGTCCAGGGAAGACGCACCCCGCGCAGGAGTTTGTGGCGACTGAAGAGACAGTAGAGATGCAAATTAAAGTGCAGTCTCAGCAGCTGCTTCTGGCCAAAGTAGATCTCCCAGTCTGTGGTGCCCCATCTCACTCGCCCCACGAAGACGCAGCACGGAATGACCCCCGCGAGTGACGGTCGCTCGGTTCACGGAGAAGTCGATGGAGTGCTCCATGACCTCCTCCTCCCCTCGCTCAGCTCCAGGTCGTCGTCGTCGTTCATGATGGTCATCTCGCCGTCGTTCGGGGACTCGAGGAGGTCGCTAGCGTCCCCGAACACGTCCACTTCTTCCTCGCTTGATCTGTAGCTTGTTACGCTGCTGAGGCCCGAAGTGGCGACGCTGGGGGCGGCTGGAGGTTGGTGGAGGTGATGGCGGCTGCGGTCGGTTCTCTTGGCTCGTCCTCGGGTGCTGGCATCCCATGTAGGCGCTGCAAGGCCGGCGTGATGTTTGTAGAAGGTCCGGGGACGTTCTACGGGTCGCTAGGCAGCGCGAAAACTGCAAAACGAGGTGCAGCAGACGACGAACCGCTTGTAGACGCGCGTGTGGGGCTGAGAAGAGCGCGGAGAGGGCCTGGAAGACGCAGTGACGCGCCGAGAACGAGGCCGAGACGACTCTCGGTTGCTGTATTGTTGTCTGTTAGACGGAGGTTGGCGGAACGGACTCGTGCAGACTGAATACCCTCGCGAATCGGATAAGGAGACAAGGTGGAAACCTGGTAGAATGCATAATCGAGTCGGTTTGGCTGCCAGCTGTTGCCGCGTCGAGGGCGTGATCATGAAGGGCACTTATGCCGGGCACTGAATTTGGGTGCAGTGCAACCTGCAGCAGTACCAGTGACTGGCAGTAAGGGTAAACGACAACGGTATCGGGGCAGAGGCTATTTTCCTTCCGTAGCATTGCTGTTGCTGTAGCTGGCAGGCATCGGAGGTCTTTGGCTGCTGTCTGTCCGACGGCCGTGGTCCTGGCTGTGGTCACCACTTCAATGACCGCTGCACCACAAACAGACAAGCAAAACACGACAAGTGCGAGCTCATGAAGCCGTCACGCGCGACGACGCCTTTGGTATCCAGACTGGAATCGTGTCATTGTGGCGGAGGACCATCGTCGACCAGAGATGACAGGCGTTCTCACGAATTCAATTTCCTTGCGTGGATAGCGAATGCGGTGGTGCGGATAGCTACCGATTGCAAGAGCTCCATTGCTGCCCGACTGAGAAAAGAGACCGGTGCGACCTTACGGTATGCGGTTTGCCATTTGCCCTTTGCATGCGGTTGGTTTGGCCAGCCACTCTTTGACTGAAGAATTTCCTAGGTATTCTGACACTCGAACACATCGTTGGACGGCGCCACCTTTCGAATACGCGCCGCGTATTACGCGGTGGAAATTCCACTGGAATCTCTCGGCCCTCGTGAAGGTACTTCGAAGTACTCAACTTGAGTATCATGGTGATTGAGTCTGCTCCTTGTTTCCCGCTGATTTGTGTACATGGATACCTCGTCGGAGGGCGAGGCATTTTCAAGATTTTCATTGTGCTTTTTGCTTCGTGACATCTTACCACCGATGGAGTCTCGTGTCGACTTAAACAAAGTTCTGACGGCTGCTATCGACATGGGATACCTCCCGATGGTGGGGGAAGTTTTGCGGCTGGGTGCGGATGTGAATCGCATTGACGAAAAGGGCTTAACGCCTCTGGCTGCGGCAATCGTACGGAATGAACTTGACGTGGTGAGGCTGTTGCTGGAGAGAAGGGCTAATGTTGACCTTCCCAGCTCTAACGAAATGACGGCGCTCATGTGGGCTGCTCATTACGACAAGCACCAAGTCGCGCAATGGCTAATTGAGTACGGCGTAAATCTCGACCACCAAATGTCAAATGGGAGCACAGCGCTGAAATTCGCAGCTTCTCGTGGACATCTCGAGACTGCACGAGTTTTACTCGACGGTGGCGCATCGATCGACTTGGCCAACTCAAGCAGCTTCACTCCACTCATGAAAGCTGCACAAGGGGGACTCCATAATATGGTCAAGCTTCTAGCCGAGCGCGGGGCTCGCGTTGATCAGCAAAGGACGAATGGCAACACCGCTCTCATCTCGACTGCCCATTACAATAGACGCGCAGCTGCAGGGGTCTTGCTACGTTTTGGAGCTTCTGTTGATTTGGCGAACAAGGAAGGCGAGACTCCACTGATGTTCGCGGCACGTGAGGGTCACGTGCTAATGGTGAAGCACTTGCTCCAGCAACGAGCAGATGTAAATCTACAATCAACGACGGGCGTACTGCGCTGCAGCACGCTGTATCTTTGGGACATCTCGAGATCTCACGTCTGCTGTTAGACGGAGGCGCTGATGTCAACATGGCTGGTGGCCACAAAGGTACCCCACTGATGACAGCAGCGCAGCAGGGCACAACGAAGTTGTAAAGCTTCTGTTGAAATGGGGAGCTGAGATAGACAAGCCGGGAAAGAACGACAAGACCGCCCTTCACTACACTGCTGAAAGGGATTGCTTGAGACAGCACAACTTCTGTTGGAAAATGGTGCAAGCGTCGACAAGCAAGATCAAGAAGGAATAA
>JAAKBD010000504.1:0-17634 GCA_012656105.1 Phytophthora syringae | reverse complement strand
AAGTTGACCGAGGAAGTTGCGGGCGAGACTCGTCCGTCTTGCACTATCACCGCCAAGAAGCAGGACACCTTGACCTGAACGAAGAGCTTCTTGGATTGTAGCGTGAACCACGAGACTTGAGACGGTAGGAATGAACAAAGCGCTGATACCACGTTGAGCACTGGTGGTAGCCGTGTGGTGATAGATTGTTGGCTGTCCTGAAGCACTTGCGACCGGAACAAACCGCAGTTCTTGGAGATCGAGCAGCGTCTCGAACAAATTCACGTCCACTGCGCACTTTATCCAGCTAGGCGAGAGGTGCTCAAACTCGCGTTTGATCATATCGCTAAGCTGCTTTTGCGTTAGTTTCTGACCACCCGTAGAAGCTGCAAACCCCCACAACAAGCTGTACACCAGCGCCATCTCAACACGAATCTGGATATAGGGAATACCCTCCGCAAACTTGCCCGATGCAGTGGAGCGAGTCGGTTCTGGTAGTGAACTGGCAGTGCTGAGGAGTGATTGCAGTGTAGAAGTCAAGTTTTGCATGCGCTGCAGCTGAGAGAGGTAGATCACCCCACTACTTCCGTCAAGAACTGCTGTAAGTTCTGATAGCAGCGTTGTTTTAAGTAACCATCGCTCAATCAGGTTGAACGTGTCAATCGGGGACCAAGAGGGTGGCGTTAAAGCCTCTGAACTCTGCACCAAAGCTTGTTCAAGCTGCAATTCGAGATAGCGGTGCAAATACGCCGTCGCGACATTCATTTGCTCAAACGGATCCATGTTTCGCATGCGTCTCGACTTGGATGTGGCAGGATGTTCTTCTACCTCGTCAGCGTGTAGCGGCAGAATGGCGTTCGCGTGCAGGAACCTTGGCGTTGCATTGCCAACTTGCAAGACTTCGAACACAATCCGAAGGTTTGGTGGCAACGTCATGTACTCCCCGCTTTCAAATGCCAGTAAATGTGAGGAGTTCGAGAGAACTTCCAGCAGCGTTTCAAGCCAACACATATCCAGAGCACCATCGAAGACCACCCACACTTGGTTGTGAAAACCGAGTAGGAACTCCATCGTGTTGGCTTTTGGTGCAGGCGCGTAAATTTCTTGAGCGTCGCGAATTAATTGACCCAAGATACTGGGGATCCGACCGTGGCCATCGAGCGAGACGCCTCCGTACAACTGCGAGATTGTCAGTGCCATTGGCAGCACAACATTGATCGTAACACTCGCTTGGATATTCTTTTCCATCTTGCTGGTCACCGCAGGGCTGGCTCGCAGTGGTTGCTGGGGTTTCGTTTCTTGGGCGGAAGCTCCACTTTGATTTCTCTGTTGCAGACACAACTCAGTTGCCTTGGCGAGTACCTGGTACGCTGTCGTTTTCCCCACTCCGGAGGGTCCGACCAAAACTGCACTTGCGTTGAAAGTTAGAGCATGAGCGAGAGATGTCACCGCAGCAAGCAGCTTTTGCGGGGCACAAAGTGAAGCTCCCGTAGTGCCAGCAGAATACTCTCCTGTAGTTCCAAAGAAATTGCTGTTCGTTTCTGCTGCTCGGTTTCCTGAGAACTCTTCCACCTCTCGAACACACCCGAGTCGATTTCACTAGTGAATACATTTTCAAGCGCAGTTTCCAGTGCTTTGAGCTGTTGAGCATCGATACGAGCTCGGAAATATTGCAGCACACTATCTCGGATCAGTAGTTCCTCAAAGTTATTGGTCGCAGCGAGTGGATGGTCGTTTATCTGGGTAGCAGCATCAATAATGATCGTTCGAAGGGCGGAGAAGCTGAACGGAGTATCATGGGGCGTTGGTAGTTTGCCATGAGCAAGGTCGACACTTGAACGAACATTTTGCCACAGGATTGAAAGTCGTTTGGCGAGCTCACGTGACCCAGCGAAGCCTTTGCTCGACAGAAGAGCTTCAATAATGTACGTCCGGTCCCATTGAACGAATGCAAAACAGCACAGCGGTTCGGTCCAAACCTTGATGTTTTCTGCATCTGCCATCGACATTTGCGCTTTGTACGGCAATATCACGAGCATTGCAGTGCCAGGAAGAAACGTGAGTGGTGAGCGGTGCAACCCAACGATCAGGTTCTTGGTCAGCACTGCATGTTCGATCGACGCCAAAGTCGTGGCTAATGTTTTGATGAGCGGTGCACTAACCGAAACCTCGGCTAGTTGCAAATTCGCGCAAAAGTTCCTCCAGCGTGTAGCGCTCCGATGAGCAGTCGAGTTGCGTGTGCGTACGAAGTCACTGCTGCCGTGAAGTTGCGTCTTCCCAGCATGCAACTCACTTGCAAGCTCAATGTTCGTTTGCCGCTCTCGGATGGGCCCGTCAAGAAACACCCTTGAGCGTGTCGAACGCAGGCAAACAGCGAGAAAAGAGACCGCAAACTGCCGGGCGTCACCACTGTGTTCTCGCTTGGAATGAGGTACGTGAAGCCGTACGGGATGTTCAACGTGTTGATCTCGACGTGGCATTCGTGGCCGACGGTGGTGGCATCATCCATTCGGTACTTGAGCTGGAACTCCCAGTCAATCGCCAACCCACCGGATGCTAGCGATGAATCAGCCTTTTGTGAGGCGACATGGCTGGCGAATGCGTCACGGAATTGAATTTCCTGAAGGCTCAGACAACATCGCAGTGCTAATTCGCGTCGAGTGAAGACCGTTGCAGCCGTCTGTTGCAGTTCGTTCTTCATGTTTGTGCTGTAGACGGAGAGTAGACTGGCAATCCATTCCAACCTCTTGTTCTCCGTTGTCACGACACTTTGCAACCCATTTTCAATGATCGTACAGCGGACAACGCGATCTGCGAGCAAAATCGTCTTGGAAACAACAAAGTTAGCTGTCGATTCCGTTCTGGTAGGTGCAAAGCAACTATTACCTGAATCGGAAAGTGGTTGATATCGAGTTTGGGACTCAAAGCCGAGTTGTCTTGATGGGACAGGATCCCAATCACTCGTTTCGTGGATCGGCGAAGTTGCTCGGCAAGACGCTTCTCCACCGCTGCAAGCCACTGTTCAACGGGTCCTCGAGCCTTGAGATTCTTCCCCATCGGAATCGTTTCCAAGCCCCCATAAACCAGAGATTTGACCTGGATGAAGGGAAAAAGGCGAATGAACTACCTCAACTAGCAAATAGGTAAAGCACAACTTTTACCTGAAGGATGTCCTGGAATCCTTCTCGAGTACCGAAGACGATCTGTCCGACATTATCGAAGCACTGGAAAAGAAACGATGGGATGCAGCCCACGTCGCGGCATTTTGACAGTAAAGTTGCGAGCTCCAAATCGGAGAGCGTGAAGAAGGCTGGAAACACTTGACGCTTGATCTAGTTGACACATTCAGCAAAACAGTATCGTTAGACAAGCACTAGAAAACGGTATGCGGTCAAACAACGTACCAGGAGATGGTCCGCCAAGGTTTTCACTGCAGCCTCAAACCCCTCCAGGACCCCGTTCAACGTTTGACGGTGTTCGGGGCTGACACCGAACGGGAGACACAGCGATCGATGATTCAAACCCAGGGTTAATAATCGCCACGCGCCATCGTGCTTCTGTAGCTGTTTAGCCTGCTCAGGAAACGATCGTGCAAAGTCGATGGACACCAAACGCTGGGTGTAGTCCCATTTCCGCTGACACATTTGCAGAAGTTCCAGCGACTCCTTTGTATGCTCGAGATCGTTCACCAGTTTTGGCAGACGCTCTTGGACTACGAGCGAATACGTCGACAGGTCCATGACACGAAGCAGCACTTGGCTTTCCTCAATTAGCGACGTGAGCTCCATGCAGTCACCGATGCAGAAAACATCGCGGCCGTCTCGATCTTTCTTGGGCTCCACCGGAACTTCTTGAGCTTCCCAAGTGCGAACAACGCTCATGAAGCTCCCGGCTACTGCCGCCTCAGCTGAAGCTTCTTCGGATACGTGTCGAATTATTGTACCGTGCGCGACAGCGTTAACTTGTAGCAACTGGTGCACTTGCAAGTTCAGTCGGTCGCTGACACGCATCTCCGAGGCATCCACCGAGTCCAGCGTTTCATGTTGATCCACCTCGACAATTTCCTCAATGATCGGCACGAGAATGCACTGCATCTTATGCTCGAGCTTGCTCCAGTGGCGTTCTGCCAGGTGCGGATTCCGTAGGTCTCGAATAACTGGAGCTAGTCCGTGCAGTGTCACTTGTAACTTTTCAAGACGCTCAAGCTCAAAGGTACCAACTACCTGTGAAGAACATTGTTGGATGCTCTCAAGAACCCGATCAACGTGACTTGCAACAACCCCCATAGTGTCCAAATCGACACACTGGATCGTGTCGGTACTACAAGCTGCCAAGTGTTCATCTGCCTCGCAAACCGCTTGCCAAAGCTCCTAAACAAATCAAAGACGAGTGATCAGTAAAGAGAGGATCAAAAGTGTTTCGTAGCAGGAACGCACGCTCTTTAACTTGAGCTCAGCAGCCAGCACGTGTAAGTCCTCGAACGTTTTTCTCGGTGGACAAAGGTCGCTCGAGGCCTCCTCAAAAACCTGCTGGATACGGATCAGTCGACTCGCTTCCTGTTGCATTTCCTTGGCTTCCTGGTACAACTTCACGGCATTATCACGGGCATTTTGACAACTACTGCTTTGAGCTGCCATTTCTTGGTCACTAGCAGTCGATTGCAACCCACTCGTCCTTCTTTCAAGCTGATTCACATCATAAAATACACGATCAATGGTAAGTTTTCCACTCAACTAGCAGCTCTTTTGGTACGTACCCGGCTGAGATTCTCCGTCAACAAGGAGCCATAATTCTGCAAATCGGCATCGCGACTCGTGTACGCGTCTTGAACGTGCGATTTGAGCCCTCGGAACTCGGGATGACACAGCTCAAAAACCTTTAGAGTTTCCACCGGAGCGTTAAACTTGAGCGTGTCGATCAGATGAAGGAAGTCGTGCAGGAACATCAAGTCGAGCTTTTTGTCCAGCATTTCATCGTACACTTCCCGAAGGTTTAGGAGGTAGGTGGTGAAGGCGTCGAGGTTCGGAACCACCGGCTTCTCGATCTTCGCGCTGGAGATGCGAATGTAGTGGAGAAACTGGTCGCATCTTTCATGCAAAAGCTTTGGGAGTAGCTCTCGCATGGCGTCTAAACACCGAACTGGGGATGGTAGCAGCTCTGCCTGAAGCTGATGCGTATCAAAGTGGAGGAACTCGACATTCGTATCCAATTTGAGGCTTTCCAGCGCGGACAACTGTACAGATCAAAGTCAAAACAATATGTACATGGAGCTCTACAGTAGTGACTCGGGTAGCTCGTTAACGTACCTGATCTGTGAAGTGAGTAGCGTCTGCTTTCATTTGCTCCAGTGTGTACTCGTTCCGACGGAATTGACGCGCTTTGATGTCGAAGTTAACACTCTCGTTCTGCTGCCGAAGTTCGAGAGTTTTGGCGTAGCAAGTGGCGAGTGCTTCAGCTCCGTGCAACACACTGCGTGTGGTGTCCTGAATTTCATCTCGGACCGAAAGATAGTTCCCGTCTTCCTCCATTCGTTCCACAAGGCGATCGGCAGGACATCTGAAGTGTTCCTCATCATCTTCATCGCCGTTGACATTGTCACTACCCCCGTCTTCCATTTCAGAGGGAAAGTTCACTCGCTTTCGTGTTTCGCCACGCACTTCCTTGGTTCTGAGCGACGGATGCAAATTGAGTGCACGAATGTCATCCGCAAAGCTCAGAACGGAACGCAGTTCTGGACTAGACAGCAACGGTGGCACCTCGCGGAAGGTCTCCGTGAATCCGATGATAATTGACTGTAGCGTCCGCACGAGCTCACCAAGTTCCGGTTGAAAGCAGACTTGGTAAGTGCGTCGACCGCGCTTTTCCGTCTTCACACTGGTACCAACGTCTAAAGTGAATAGCGGTTGACGGCTTAGACACGGAATCGCCAGCACGTCTTGTTCAAGACCAGTTAAGCCGTCATTCCCCTGTTTGTCTTTGAGTTCACTGCCCGGTTTCGTGTATATCGACATGTTCGCGGTGGTGAAGTGAGGCAGCACGAGTAGCTGCGGTAAATTCCTCTCAGCAACGGAAAAGAGGTCGTCCACACTGAAGGCTTCTGCAGTTGCACCGGCATGTTCGCTGACAGCATTGAAAAAGAGCGCTTCCAGTCTGTTTTCCATCGTCATGACCGACAGTCCTGCAAATGCTGCAGAATTCTCTTGTTCAACGGGGTCTCCTGTCGATGATGAAGGCACCAGAGTCCGGAATTTCCCCTCCCAAGCCGCATGGAGAAACGCCTTAATCTGCTGCTTTGTCAGTGGTGCGCGCTCGGGGTTTCTAGCTTGATTTGAATCATCTCCTGCTGGTTGGAGTGAATTATTCCGGACAACACGAACCGTGCGGTGCATGGCCTGTGTGAGATCATCACGATCTGCCAGGTTCATCACGGTACCTGCATTGGCTCCTCGTAGCAAGAAACTGTTGAGGAGCTCGAGACTTTGCTTCACCACACGCGCGAACGTGTCGAGCAGCAGAAAGTCGATTAGAATGACAAACTTGGTGAGTTGGCGGCACTTTCCCCTTGATCGACGCCATCGTCCAGCGAATATCCTCCAGCTCGTCTGCTTGCTTAGCAAGTTGGGGGTGCGCCTTCTCTGATCGAGTACCGTGCTCTTTAATGCTAGACAGCAACAAAGCTGCTCTAGCGGCAGCAGCATCCGAAGTGGTTAATCTGGTTGACCGAAAGTGTTTGTGCTGCATCAGCTGTCGGTGTGCAGACGCAAGTCCTTGCTCACACTGAACGTAACTTTCCAAGATGTGGTAGTTGCTGCTTTTGCGAACAGAGAGGGCAAACTCGTGACCCGGGAAGCCCGCATGTAACGGAGCTGTGTCGTCTAGAAACACTTGGCAGACGTCGGCTAGGATTTTCTGAAGGCGAGTAGTAACCTGCCGAAGCTCTTTAGTCCGTACCTGGACGAACTTGGCCTACAATACACACATATCAGGGGTGACTCCATTTGTTAAACATGCAAAGTACCTACATTCACAGTGGCGAACTTCGGCAAAGAGATCGTCTCGCCATCAAAGTTCCACATCAACTGCAGCTTGGAAGCACTTGCCAATTCTGCACGGACCGCCTGCATCCCTTTCAGCAGGATCGGGTACGAGAAATAGCTCGCTGAAATTACGTTTTCGCGTGCTGCTTCCTTGTTTGCTCGGACCAATTGCCTCCAGCCCTGAAAAACCTTGCGATATCGAAACCTGTACAGCGTACACCGCAATAGTTAGTGCTTGTTGTTCTCAACAAATTCACACCACCGCAGCATCTTACGCCGAAAATGTTGACAGACTGCGAAGCTTAGAGAAATGCGCCTTCTGGGCCTCCCAATCGCCCAACGAGAGGAACGTGGATTGGAAGTCGTCACTCTTGAGATGAAAAGTGTAGCCTGCTCGACTGATCGTGTAGTAATCCCAATGTGCAGCCTGCATCTGATTGATACTACCTCCGCCAAACAGTGCGTCCTAAGGCAACATTTGAGAGCTTTGTCAGACAAACAAAACACAATATTCTAACCATAAAAAGTGTTTGAGCGTACGTGAGCGACAGAGATAATGTCGTAAGGGTCGTACGGTAGTCCGCGCTCTAAGAAGTGTCGAGGTACGGCGTAGACGAAAGTATTGTCGGCCATTTCTCGGGTCGAGGCGAGCAACCGGCCACCTTCACATGAGAAAGCACAACAAATAAGCTTTACAGTCCAAACCAACCACTAAACCTCGGTAGCTTACCCCGAGACTGCCCAGATCTAGAGCTTGACGCCGACATGCTCCGTGCTGCCTTTGCCGTATGTGAAAGAACCGACAAGCAGCTCGCACGTGACGACGTACTTTTCTCTCGGAACGGTTGAAATCGCGTACTAGCAGCCGCCGAGTGAGGTCGTTTGATTCCGCTTGCAGGTCTTGCTGAAGCAAACTCGGTCGCCATTTCTACCGACTGGTTTGACCTGTTCAAAGCACTAGAGCGAGGTGCCGCTGAAAAAGGGCGTTTCCCAGCAAAACCGAACTGTCCCGTCGTAGACGCTGCCCCCGGTCTCAGTGCATCGTCCTTTGCTGCTTTCTGCCCTGTGGCCACGGAATCTTCGCGTTGATTGTGTGGGTCTTGCACAAGTTGCATCCGATGTCGACTTACTCGACTTGCTGCACCAGAACCAGCATTTTCAGAAAACAAACTCAAAATTTCACGAAACCTTGTACTCACCTGCAGTTGCGGACTTTGGGCGCCTCGGAGGCTTCATGAAAACTCCTTGATCTTCTCTAGTAGTCGGTGCTCGAGGCGTTTGCAGAAGAGCTGCTGAGCCTGGCCTCGGACTTTGCAGTCGTTGACGAAGCTGCAAAAATGTGCAACACAAACACTCGAACGGTTATTGCGCATCGAGAAAGCTGAAAAAGTCAAGTCGAAAGTACCTGCAAGGACGAAGATTCGTTTCGAGCGTTCGCAGCGGAGGCCAAGCGCTCCGGAGCGGAAGTTGAAGTTGGCGAAGTACCGTCGTCGATCCCATTTGGTTGCAGCGAACTGCGAGACGCCCCAGCCGTGCGAGGCCGCAGCTTCGGAGGAGCCCCAAAGTGCACGTGGTCCTGCATACGCGAAATGCTGACGGGTCACTTGCACTTTATTGACTGAAAATATAGTGCGCCTCCTAAAAAACTCAAAAAAATATTTCGCCGATTCATGTCATCGTTTGCAGTTTTACGTCACGGGGCAAAAGCGAACGATCTCCTCAATCGACCAAGTGATTTTTACAAAATGGCCTGGTTGCAAGCTCAAGATTGGCGCCCCAGAAAAAACATTTGAGCTACGATTCGCAGCCTTCAGGTATTCCGGTATCGAGAGGGGCATCCGCGGTACACTCCAAATGGTACAAGAACCATCTCGTCGAGGGTGTCGAACTGTTTGTCAGGTTTGAGAAACGAAGCGATATGGACACGATCTTTTTCAGTAGGTACAGCGAGACGCCACACGTATCGAAATCCTGGATGTGGTGGCACTTGGTCGGGCACCGATATCGATTTCCAGCTTGCATGGTCCTCTCTCGCTCGTAGGGAAAACGTCACTTTTTGTGAGGAGAAACCCGCCCTCCGCGATGGAAAATCCGGTACAGGAATTTGACAGGTCGATAACTGCGCTGATCTACACGACGGATTCGATTGCTTTGCCGACTTGGATCAATCGTGGTGGAACTGGCGGCGTCTTCATCTGTTCCGGATTTCTCTCCAGCAAAGTGATCGACTCCTTCATCGCAGCTGTCAACTCTTTTCTCTGCTCCTGTATCGTTTTCTGGGCAGACGGCTTGGCTTTTCGCTCTGGCTGTGCAGCAACCGACTCGGCTGTATGCGGAGGATCCATTACGCCTGCTTTTGTAGTAACCTGAGAAAGCTCAATTGATGTTGACTTGTTAGCACTCGACTGTAGCTGTAGCCACGTTAGCACTTCAACGTGTGCAAGAGCTGCCTCGGCCTCCTCTTCTTGCTTCCTCTGCTGGGTGCTGCACTTTCAGTCGCAGCAGACTGAAAATCGAGCCACTGATCTCTTGTGAGGCTGCAGTTGGTCGCATCCAGACTTGTGAGCGAGTGGTTGCAAGCCAAACTCTGCTTTACGGCCGACGCTGCTGTGGCAGTGAGCGGGTTGTCTGCCATGCTGAGCCAGCAGAGCTGCTTGCTGTACTGCAGCAGATACGACAGCGCCAGAAATCCCTGCTTGTCGTTGAAGAGACTCAGCATGTTGTGCGAGGCGTCGAGCGCCGTCAGCGTCTTGTGGAAGGACAAGGCGCCCAGCAGAATGCGACAACCTTCAGGCTGCAGGTCGTTGCTCGCGATGCTGCAGAACCGAGTAATGTACACGTTACCGATGTGAACCAATGCAATCGTGCAAACGGGGGATAAGTTTGACGTACTTGACGTAGCGGAGCCGCGACCGAACGCTCTGGATCCCCTTGGACAGCGCGAGGACCCCTTCGTGTTGCGGTCGGTACGCGCTGCCGACGAGCTCACAAGCGTCGAGCTCCAGGAACTGCAACGAGTTGTTGGTCACGAGCGCATTGCCAAGCAGTCGCGCACCTTCCGGTCCGAGTGGGTTCTTGGACAAACTACAGCGTCGACAGAGCGCGAAGATAAGGCAGCGATCTGCTGAATCAAACATCAAGGCAACGCACCACAGCCGAACCAGCGGCGTGTTGAGCTGCGAGACGTAGCCCAGCAAACAGGCCACACGCTGGGGCGAGACGTTGCAGCTCGTCATCAGCAGTGCGCTCTGCTCCCCGACTCTTCCGTTCGTGCACGGGACAGCGACGTACGCACTCAAGACACGTGGCATCTCCCCATCCTGCGACTCGGTGCCTGCAACCTGTCCACCTGCTTCCAGCTCTGATTCCTGCATGTCTAGAACCGGTATCCGATGTTTAACGGTCTCCTCCATGAAGAGACCGGGGCCAACCGCCACCTGTCAACGAGCACAGCAGCACCACAGACTCGGCAAAAGTCTCTGGCGTCACCTGAACCCTGCAAGGAGTGCAACTCACCACCTGAACAGTCAAAAAGCAGCTTTTGTTATCGCCCTCACGTGGCTAATAGGAGTCTCCACCTGTTTACTTCTTGCCGGTCTTCTTGATCTGGATAGCAAGGCCCAGCACGAACACCACGAGGATGGCCACCAGGTACCCCCACCAGGCCTGCGGGATGTCGTACACGAAGTCTCCGTCCTCGTCCTCGTAGCGGTAGTCCTTGATGTCCGTGAGCCGGGAAAGTCTCCGATAAAGTAGCCCGATTCCGTTCTTGCATACGCCACCAGCATTAATGTTGAGCTCATGCGCATTCCAGCAGGATGTACGGGGTCTGTCAGCCGGCCGATGTCGCATGGAACAGGCCCCTTCAATGTGCGCGGGAAAGCCAATGACGCCAGTGACTCCAGATTTTTCAGCTTCGCTTCGAGGCCGATCTTCGACACCTGGTGTCCCAAATAGCTGACCTTCGACATTCCCCACTCGCTCTTTTCTACACTTACGGAGAGGTTGAACATCTCGAATCTTTCCAGCACATGTTCCGCTCGGGCGCACATATCGTCCTTGTTCCTGCTATCCACCCATGCGTGCAGTTGCTCTTCCAAGCGCTGGTGCTCCGGCTTGCGTCCTGCTCCAGGAAAGCGGCGCATCACGCGAGTGCAAAGCTGACGGTTCTTGGAGGCAGCGTCCAATTCGTCTCTCTTCTTGTACCAATCTCGTACAATGGACGCCGACGGAATATTGTGCTTCTTTGCCAATGCATGAAACCCCGACCAGGAACATTCCTCTTGTACTCGCCGACAACGGTACGTTTGAAGTCAAGGCTGTAGCTGACTCGTTTCTTCTTGTCCGACATTACTGAGTATTTGTGTTCACAGAGTAATTACAAAATAAGCAACTATAAATAGCAGCCGCCCACCAAGCAGCGCTGGTGGGCTGTGACAATAGCTCGACGATGGCTGGAGGAGACATTGGGAGGAAAAGCATGGCAATGCAGATGGCAGCAACATCACATGGTAAGGTAGGCGTTCTATGTCGCTATGCTGGCAATTCGAGAGTCAGCTGAACTGATGTGGTTTTGCACTCCTTTGAAGTTAACGCCTAGGCGTCTCATACGGGGTAAGACGGTAGTGGGAGCCTTTAGAAAATGACGCAAATCAACTGTACGAAGCAATTTGGGATGTAAAATACAATCACCTAACCCTTAAATTGTGTCAGCATTTGCGAGGGGTCAGTATCGCAAATTATCGTCTAAATCCACACAAACTTATCGGTATTTACCGGTAGAACGTGCAAATGTTTGGCTAGGAGGGCACTTCCGATGAACTTAAAGAAGGTGGTGCAGCAAGAGAGGCTGCGCGGGGACATCGTCTCAGGAGAAATCTGTTGCTGATCTTACTGAGAAGCACTATCAAGGAAAGGAACTACCTTACTGCAGCTAGTCTACACAGTCCTCACGAGTCGGCGAGGCAGAGGATCTACGACGGCAGCCTTCCGGGAGCTTTATTGCGACCGTCTCCTTACCTCCGGCCTCTTTCCAGGTTCTTCTGGCCGAATTCGCCAAGTTCTACAAGTCAAGTGGCGAATAGGACAGCCAACCAGCCTCTTCCTCTAGCCATCGAAAACGACAATGAACAGAAGCTAACAAACAGAACGGCAGCACGTCCAACCAAATTGAGATTGAGTTGTCGTATTTTGCAGAGACTGCAAAATCGTCTCTGCAAATTGCGAGCGGTTTTGTGACACCTATCCCTCTGTTTTGCGGTACGATTTGTGCCCGCTCCAGTTTGATCTGCGTCATTTTCTGAAGGCCCCAGTATGGACGCAAAACGTGTCACTTGACCACTTATGTAATTAAACCTCAAAATCTTCCTGGCAAAAGTCATATTTTAACCTCCAGCAGTTGTTGTTTTTGAATAATTTATAGAAACATGCGAAATTATAAGAACCGACCACTTGGAATTTGTATTGACACAAATACGTGTCACTTTAATCTCGAATTAAGCCCTTTGGGTGGGCAACTTCGATGAGAAGGCCTCATTGACTGCTCGAATTGCAGTCAATGAGGCCTTCTCATCGAAGTCGCCCGGCGTATTTGCCACCACACAAGGTTGCACTTGTTCGCCTCTTCTTGTACAGGCGACTTCACCGTTCCGACCGGAGTTGGCTCCGTAATGGCAGGTAACCCCAACGACTGTCACAGGAGTGGGCACACGTCTCGCAACATTAGCCGTTGCCAACATTGATTGTCGCTTGGAGCCTTCTTTCGTGCCAAGGTGGTAACTTTGCCGACACTTTCCGTACTGCGGTTTGGAACTGGTCGAGACGGTGTTGAACTTGTATGGCGCTTTTTGGGTGCTCGGCGTTTGCGTTTGGGTGAAGGATCTTGGATGCTCACCAGCTCGTCGCCCGAACGGCTGTAAACTACTTCCCCGTCTTCCCAGTCCGCGTTCCTTGTTTCGCTATCAGCGTCGTGTCCAAATCCAATTGTCTGAATCTCAACATCTGGTTCTAACTGACCCCAAGCGCGTGGCTGAATATTCTCTTCCAAGCGTTGATCCAATTTGTTACGCGCAACCACGAAATAACGTCTTGGGACGTACTTGTTCCAAAATGTGTCATCCAACTCGTTCCAAAACATCATACGAGTCTACATCTCGACAAGAGACTCCAAGTGGAAGCGAGTGAACCATGCGATCTTGCTTGAGCCATTCAAGGGCGCCTTGATACAGGATTCCAGACTGCATCAGCATTTGGACGTCCAGTCTTAATTGGTCCCAGATCACAGGAAAGTTCTTCAGTGACTCGCGTGCTTGTTGCTCGTGCATCACCAGTGGATATACCTCCGTCATGCAGCTGAAGTCACTTAACTTCTGCCAGTTGGGGAGATGTTGGACTTCACCTGAAGTCGTACGTGATGACTTGGACGGAGTTCGCTTATAGTTCGAACCACGCTTGCGTTTGGATAGATCTGAATGGGACGCTCCAGCAGAAGAGTCCTGGGTCAGATCCACGTCTGGACACACGTGCTGGTGGAGCTGCACCCCTTGACTCATCATTTGGATCCGGACGCGACACTCGGATATATGGCCAAACTTGGGCTGTTGGATGATCCTATGCGGCGACTGAAATCATAGTGTGTCACGATGACGGTACAGAAGTGCCATCCCGAAAGTGAACCAGCAATTGGCGCAGTCGAATCCAGTTGAAACACAGCTGAGAATTTTCACCCAGGAAGTTCATCAAAGCGTCAACGTTGAAACGAGATTGCTGAAGACGTGACTCTAGAATATGGCGTTGTGAATTGGCGTCCAAAAGCAATTTGGTGAGCGTCTGGACTTGCTTCCGGAGGCCACTCACATTCTCCGCTTGTTCATTCACCAGCTTCTGGATATCTTCACGAGATTGGCGACTGGTGTCTCTTTTTCTCAGTCGAAGTCGCAGCGTTCTTACGATGCCAGTAGTCTGTCTGGAACTTGTAGTCCCTCTTCAGCTGGATAATTTCGTTCTGGGCATTGATTGCAGCTTGGACGGACTGGCCCGAATTCTCCACTTCGATTTTCATCTGTTGGTAGTAGACGAGAAGTTTGCGAATCACGGAGACAGTACCGAATGTCCGTTGCGCCAGTTGTACAGCGTCGAATTCGGTCAAGATGGTATCTCCCGCTGAAAAGCGGTCGATCGTAACAGCGTCTCCAGTTCTCCTTCTGGAAGTGGTTTCGTACGCGGAGTCAGGATGTTGCTGTATGCGTCGTCCTCCCCTTCGAATGCAGTGGTGGAATCGGGTAGTATGCCGGAGTCAAAATGTGGTCATCAGCCGAATTGATGCGTCCAGTCGGAAGGAAGCCACGCGTTTGAAGGTTCTGGACCCGGTCCAGAGTCAGCAACCGTGTAGCGGTCGCTTGCGTCGAGTGATCTCCGAACGTGCCGATGTTCGACGATGACGCAGACCAAGTATTGACGTCCGCCGGTGTTGTCTCGAGAGTGTTGACCACCTGACCAGGCGAGTCTTTTTCCTCCGGAGGCGGCTCTTCGATTTCCTCTTGTTCGCTCTCGTCGCTCGAGCTGTTGCGCTGTGGAACGTGTGCGTCGGACTCATGCGTGCTGCCGTTGGAGGTATGACCCCACCTTGAGTGTTGGCCGCGGGACGAGATGCGGTGACCGGCGTATTCGCCGATGACGTCGAGCATTCACCATGCGGAGGCATTGTTCTGCTCAGGAGGCGTTCATAGGATTTTTATCATATTTTTTGTGGTATTGTGATTGGATCGTATTTCGACAATACCGAGTTTCGGTTGCGTAAATACCCGAGAGAGAGCAGCGGGACGAGGCGAAGAGAAGAAGCCACATCAGCCAGTTGACTAACGGCTCCTGCGTTTGGACAAAATCTCCGGGTGGATGGCTTTGAGACGCGTGGTCTCATCACAATCTATCTGTTCGGAGACGAGATCCTCTATGAGAGTTTGCGAGGAGAGGGACGGTTGACGCGAAGTGACTTGGCCAAATTTGGCCCACTCCCTTCCTCTCAAAAACGTATCCAGAATGCAGCCCAGTGATTGTTTCAAATAGCTGCCGAAGCCGGAAGAACTCCGCCGAACGTGTGTGAGATCGGGCGAAGGACGGATGCCGTGCATTCCAAGTGCACCAAGAGAGCTTTCCGGACGCCACGATCCAGCGGCATACGAAGACCAAGTACGATGATCCGAGAGCAGTGTCCAGATACCTGTCCGAATGGAGTTCCGGCTTCCAAAAGGAGAGACGTCTAGACGAGAGACGTGAAACCACATACGAAGCTCAAGTGATATGTTCCAAGTGCAGCTTCCGAGTGACTGTCCAGATGGAGTTTCGACTTCCAAATGGAGGCCTGGCTTCCGGGTGGAGATAAATCAGGTTGGTGGGTGCCCGGTCGCAACCCACCAGAGACCTTCCAGATTCCAAGTATAATCCAGTCCATATATTAACGACCGACAAAGACGACCGACCAGGATGTGCAGAGCACGGAGGGTCGCTTGCGCTTCCACTGATTTGCAAGCTTCCCACAAGTGATTACGCCACCCGAACCTATAGTGAAACCAAGACTAACGTGTCCGCGCCCGGAAGGAAGCGCGCAGAAGTCTTCTAGCAGAGACTTTACAGCACAGTAAAAAGATAACAGAGTTTGTTTTCCCTGAAGGACGCAGGTGTTTGTGTGCGTGTGCTCGATCGGGTAGCGCCCGGCAGTACTCCCTGACGACCGAAGCAACCGACGTCGAAAGGCTGCATCTGGAGGAGGACTTGACGTGTCTTTGCTAGGACCGTTATGGCAAACTCTCAACCCCTCAAGTCCAAGTTAAACGGTGATGCGTGACGACATAATGTGCGTAAGTGATTCGTTAATTCCATGTTTAGTTGCCTAGGTGTCCTTCGGGGCGCCTTTGCATTCCATATCTAATTGTCTAGGTTCCGAGGGAACCTTTACATTCCATGTTTAGTTGCCTGGGTGCCCTCTGCTGGACCCCTTGCATTCCATATTCCATTTACGCTCTTTTGAGGTTGGTTGTAGTATACCTCTCTGGAGTCTGACAAGTAAGTCTACTGTGTGAAAGGATGATATATTATATTCTCCGTTTGGAGATTATCCGTTGGATAATTGATTAGTCCTCCGTCTGGAACAAGTTTCCTTGCGGAGGTGGTGCGCGACAAAGGTGCATTCAGAACTGACCAGTGTTCTGGGTGAGACACAAGTTGACTGGTGTATGGACCCATCGTTCAAGGGTCCGAAAGAATAAGAACGACTGCATATCGTGTATAACTCTGTTTCATTTCTGTATTGTTTAGGTGGCTGGGAAGACGTTTGCTCGTAGTCTAAACCCAGGCTGGAGAACTGCGTTTGGAGGAAGGAACGTACGCGCTCTCTTGTATTTGATTTATTACTTGTAGGAGCAACTCATCCGGTGAAGTCCGGTCTTCCGAAGACAAACAACACCTGGAGGGATTATCACAAGGTCACACGCCAACCTGTGTTTGGAGTCAACTAGTTTGGCTCTGAGTGTGGGTCTGACCCCAATTGGGACATCATCCAAAAGGAGAAAGTCAACTCCGTTTGGACCGGATTCCAGCTGGAGCACGACTATACACCTTGGGCGGGAAAAGCGTTCATCCGCTTCGCCACATACGTGTTCATGATGGCGAACGGTTGATTGATACAGTATTAGCAATTTTCGTTGGTTGTTCGACAGTCGGGCGAGAACACGCGCAACTAGCAGCTATATCAGACGTGGAGGTGAACTCGGCATCAACAAGCTTGGTACCCGATACGCCGCTGCAGTTCAATTTGTGCTGATGTACGTGTTCATGATGGCGTACGGTTGATTGATGCAGTACTAACAATTTCCGTTGGTTGTGCGACAGTCGACTGAAACCTCACGCAACCAGCAGCTACATTAGCGGTGGTTAACCCGGCATCGACGAGCTCCACCGGCACCCGGTACGCCACTACATTTCATTTTGTGATCATGTACGTGTTTATGATGGCGTACGGTTGATTGATGCAGTACTAACATTTTCTACTGGTTGTGCGGCAGTCGACGGTGAATTCAGGGCGATGGGATGTCCGTATCGGGGTGGCTGTACGGCGGTCGTGGAAATGCAAGAGCAGCTGCACCTATGTTGGGGCTTCTGTACATGTTAATGCTACCAATGCTGATGACAATAATGAATAGAAGCTTCTTCAGCATCTAGGACCTGAATTTGTGAAATATATAAGTCTTACACGGGGATCATCACATTTGGGACTCGTACGCAGGTGTAATGAAGGCGTTGTATTCCACTCGGCAAACGGGAGAAAGTTGTTGGCAGTAAGAAATAACATAACGTTACTGTATTTATAAATCGAATTTACTGAACATTCGTACTATTGCTTTTCATCCTACGCGTTTCTTGAAGTGGGGTCATATCATGGAGCAATAGAGGTAGTAAAAACTAAACCCGACATAACTCGTAAAAAGGACTCGTAAAACTAAATCCGACCTCAAATAGGACTCCTATTTGAGATTATACCCATTATAGGGACCGAAAACTATTAAGTTATTACGGACTGCGCCTCCCCTCGGGTGTCAGCCCGAGTAAGCAATATATATATATA